>CAMZMU010000048.1:44648041-44715541 GCA_947311845.1 Poa pratensis
AATTAACACTAACAATTAGCACTAACAATTAACAATTAAAATTACACTAACACTAAACAATTAACAATTAACAACGGAGGAGGACGTACGGGGAGGAGGAGGACGGCGGCGGCCGTGGAGGAGAGGACGGCGACGGCGATTCGGCGAGGTCACGCGGCGATTCGGTGATTCGCGGCGACGGCGCGAGGAGGAGGACGGTGACGGCGATTCGCGGCGACGGCGCGAGGAGCACGGACGGCGAGGTCGCGCGGCGATTCGGCGATTTGCGGCTGCGACGCTCCTCCACTGTTCCTGGTTCGTGTCTCGAACCGGGGAGGAGGTCGTGGGTATTTATACCCAGGGACCTTTATCCCGGTTGGAGCCACAAACCGGGATTAAAGGGGCCCTTTAGTCCCGGTTCGTGGCTCCAACTAGGACTAAAGTGTTTTTGGGTGCCACCAACCGGGCGCGCAAAATGCCCGTTTAGTCCCAGTTTTGGTGGCTCCAACCGGGACTAAATGTGTTTTTTTAGCACGCAAAGGCCCAAATTTTTCTGTGACAAGTGTTTGAAAGTGAATTTGAAAAGTGTTTGAATATGAATTTGAATAACTTCTGCATACTTTTGAATCTGACAAAAATTTCAACATGAAAAGTGTTTGAATTTGAATAAGTAATCCAAACCATTTTCTTTTTCTAAAAAGTATTCTAATTATTCAAACTATAAACCATTTTGCCATTTTCAATTAAAAATGCATTAGCTAATATGTTTTGCATATTTTTTGAATCTGACAAAAATTTCAACATGAAAAGTTTTAAATTTGAATAACAAATCCAAAATCATTTTTGTTTTCTAAAATAATTATTCCTAACTATTCAAACTATTAACCATTTTGCCATTTTCAATTAAAATGCATTAAGTAATATTGTTGCATATTTTTGAATCTGACAATAGTTTCAACATGAAAAGTGTTTGAATTTGAATAACTAATCTAACCAAGCAAAAAGTTTCACATATTCTACCTCCCTTTTGATGCCGGTACCGGGTAGACGTATAAGTTTGGATTTCTCCCCAGCGGACTAGGGTTTTGCCGAGAGGGGCTCCGTTACTGGTATGCGTGTACAAAAAATTAAAAATATTGTATTGCAACGCAACACATCCCAAGATCTACTATGAAGATACATGCGAATACGAAGATCTGAAGATCTAGATGGAATACGTTAACCAACACCGAAGTCGCGGAAGAAGTGTTACGACGTTGTCGATGTAGCTCGTCGCCGTCTCCTCTCAACAAATCCTGGTAGAGAGATTCCGGCGCCTCCTCCTCACCTTGTCACCTTGATCCAACAGAGTGAGGGTCAATCGTCGCGGTTCGACAGATCACCCCTTCGAGAGCTTGCACGCGTACGCCGGGAAAGGTTCAGCAGGGCTTCGTCGTCCAAGCTTGAAGCACTACTTGTGTATATGAAAGTGGAGATCTCAACACATGAGAGAGGAGAGAGAGAGATTAGATCTAGTCTAATCAGATAGGTTGCCTCTAATTAGAAGTTCCTCTAATCCAACTAGAAGAGATCTAAACTTGAGAGCTAATTGTTTCTTGTGTCTTTTGTATATCCCCCAAATAGGAGGGGTGGAGTTTATATATATGACCAAGGGGTAAGGGACTTGGACAAGGGAAAGCATTCTCCTAGTCCTACTTGGATTGGATAAGGGGAAAGCTCCCCTTGCCCAATTCGGTTGGAAAGGAGGAGTTGGAGTCCCCTCCCCATCTACCGCCTCCCTCATCGGCCGCCGCCGGGTGGGGTCCACCTAGGCCGAAACCGACCTAGGCGGGTGGGGCCCACCCTTGCACCGCATCGACCTGGCGGGTGGGGCTCGCCCTAGGCCGGCCCAGCCCTGGCCACCACCGCCGCTGCCGTCCCCCCCTATGTGCCATTGGCCCACTAGGGTTTCGGCCGGGGGGAGCCTCCCCCCCTTCGGCACCTTTGGCCTACACTAACACTAGGTGTGCGGCTACCTTGGTGGGCCCTAGGGCCCATCTTGGTAGCCCCATGGTGGGCTCCAATTTTATAATAATGTGTTCCATAAATATTTATTAATTAAATAAATCAATATTTAATTAACATATAATTAAATTATATTTTGTCCAATTAATTCTTATTTGAATATTTCCTTTTACAGAATATCACCGAATTAATTACCGATCATATAAAACACCTTTTATATAGATCCGGGACACCCAGTCCGCCGACAAAATACTCTGGATAAATATTTCCATCTTATATAAACCCTCGGAATAAATTCCGACCTGTGATAGCAACTTCTATCACAATACAATTCACTCCGATAAAAACATATCAATCACGCAGACACTATGTCGGTGTACTCTCTCCATCCAGACCAACCAATAAAACACAACTAACCAATCCTAGTTTAAAGCGTGTCCACCCTACAGGTTCGATAACGTGTAGCTATAATTGGACACCAAATCACCACCGCTAGGTCAGGTCCGTGGACGACCTGAATAACTGCTACCGTATACGACGACACTCTGTTGAACCTATTGGCTATTTAATAATCATTCCCCTTACTCGCGATACCAAACTTCACCTGAGATATAGATCCGTGGATGTTACCATAAATCAATTAATTGATTCACTACATCTTTGTCTTATCTCGTTACCGGTAAGTTATCCCTTTACTCGTTCCGTATTAAGATATCCCACACGGTGTCACTTCACATGCATTTGTCTGCAGAACATGTTATACCTTTATAATACCGAGAGGGCCCAGGGCGTATCTCTCTAATCACCGAGAGTAATTTCCCATCTCAGAACATTAGGATATACACATACCTTGAAGTCACCCAGTGACTGCCGTTTTAACACCCAGTTACGGCCTGCCGTTGACAATACCAAAGTAACTCTTCTAGTATGCATAATCCTAATAACCTCATGGTTATAGGACATGTTATATAAAAATACCTTACTGTGATCAAAGCTAAGGACAAAAGACGACTTAACGAATCTCTTAGCATACCAAAACTTGGTTTTTACCCGCCATATTATTATCCAATAATATGCCACTCCTCATGATGCTGACATAAACAATGTCCATGACTAGAAAGCAGTGTCATCAAGCAATCAACAAATTAGTCCGTAAAAGAACTAGGTATATTTTACGTGTTCATATTCCCTACACTACGAGTGGGCTTTCCCCTAAATCACGTATCCAGAAACCACCGTAGTTATAGCATAGAGAATACAAATCATAAATAATGAATCAGATGTATAAATACATTGTCTTTGGGATACATCCAACATCCGGAGCGTCGGAATCCCACCCAAACCTACTTGGTATCATACCAGTGCATGTTGTATGCCCAATCAGGAAGAATCACACATCGTGTGTTTCCTTCGAGCGCTTGTGAGCCGTTGGATCAGCGGTGTGTTTCTTTCGAGTGCTTGTGAGCCGTTGGATCAGCGTTAGTTTCTTTTGAGGGCTTGAGAGCTATAGTATGCCCAATCAGGAAGAAGCACACGGATCGTGTGTTTCCTTCGAGCGCTTGTGAGCCGTTGGATCAGCGTGTGTTTCTTTCGAGCGCTTGTGAGCCGTTGGATTGGCACTATCATGACACTTGTGAGCCACGCGACCTGTATATAGCCCACCTCTCGGACATCTTCGGCACTCTCAGTGTGTACTCAATTGTATTCATTTGATATACAGAGCATTCGGATTCCTGCATACATCGACGGTGCATTTGATATGCAGGCACTTCTAGCCACCGTCGGGTTGTATGCAGGGAAAACTCGTGTTTTGTTCTATCTAGAAATCATCAGTTTCATCTACCGAATACAAATCATTCGGATTCGCCATCTAGTGTTACATAAAAGGTTAATACATTATTACACATCACCAACATCCCCATCTAGTGTTGGGTTTTTTCTCTGCGCCGTAACCATGAAGCATCTTCATTAATTAACAGGAGACATGGGTCATCCTTCACTGCGAAGGCGGAATTGCATGAAACTTATCATAATCTTCTGAGATGTCTGTCTTGTCCTCCACTCCCACGATGTTTCTTTTCCCTTAAAGAACTATGTGGCGCTTTGGCTCATCGTCTGATAATATTCTTTTGCTTATTTCTCTTTTTCCCTCGGTTTGGTAGACATGTCCTTCGCATAGAAAACCTGAGCCACATCATTGGCTAGGACGAATGGTTCGTCTAAGTACGCAAGATTGTTGAGGTCCACTGTTTCATTCCGTACTGCTCGTCTACTACCTTTAACCCCGCTGATGGACGTGAAACACACGTTCGTTGGGAGACCCCAAGAGGAAGGTATGATGTACAGTCAGCAAGTTTTCCCTCAGAAAGAAACCAAGGTTATCGAACCAGTAGGAGCAGCAACTCTTCAGAAGGTTGTCAACGGCGCCAGAAAAATAGTGTCGAGGGAGTCTGGACTGTTGACGTGGAATCTGCACACAACACAATCAAACTACTTTGCCCCAACGAAACAGTGAGGTTGTCAATCTCACTGGCTTGCTGAAAACAAAGGATTAAACGTATGGTGTGGAAAATGAGTATTAAATTGCAGAGAATGAAAAAGGAACAGTTTGCAGTTTGTGGTTGTTTAATCAGTGTAAAAGAATGGACCGGGGTCCACAGTTCACTAGTGGTGTCTCTCCATAAAAGATAACTAACATGTTGGGTGAACAAATTACAGCTGGGCAATTGACGAATAGTGAGCGCATGACAATGCATATACATGACATGTTGACTACTATGATATTTAATTGGGCATTACGACATAATACATAGACCGTTATCCAACAGCATCTATGACTAATAATCCACCGCCGGGTTGTCATCCGAGTCCCCCGTTGGTATTAAGTTGCAAGCAACGGATAATTGCATTAAGTAAAGTGCGTAATGTAAACAAACACATATGCCGTGGACATAGCATCGTTAGGTTATCCCTAGTGGCAACAGCACATCCACAACCTTAGAACTTTCTGTCACTGTCCCAGGTTAAACGGAGACATGAACCCACTATCTAGCATAAATACTCTCTCTTGGAGTTACAAGCATCTACTTGGCCAAAGCATCTACGAGTAACGGAAAGCATGCAAGATCTTAAATAACATATAAGATAGATTGATAATCAACTTGACATAATATTCAATATTCATCGGATCCCAGCAAACACAACATGTAGCATTACAATAATATGATCTTGATCATGTAGGGCAGCTCACAAGATCTAAACATGATGGCACAAAGTGGAGAGACAACCATCTAGCTACTGCTATGGACCCGTAGTCCAAGGATGAACTACTCACGCATCACTCCGGAGGCAGGCATGGCGATGTAGAAGCCTCCGGTGACGATTCCCCTCTCCGGCAGGGTGCCGGGAAGAGGTTCTGAACCCTCCCGAGCTAGGGTTGACGACGGCGGCGTCTCTGGAACTTTTCGTGGATATTTGCTCAGGTACTTAGGGTTTTCGCGTCGGGGGAATAAGTAGGCGAAAGGGCGGCGGCTGGAGACCCCGGGGCCCACACCACCAGGGCGCGGCAGAGGGGGGCCCGCGCCCTGGCGTGTGGCCCCTGGTGGCCCTCTCGCTCCTTTGCTCCGTCAGGTGTTCTGGAAAAATAGGGACCCCCGTGTAGTTTCGTCCAATTCCGAGAATATTTCCAGACTAGCTTTTCTGGAATACAAAAACAGCAGAAAACAGGAACTGGCACTTCGGCATCTTGTTAATAGGTTAGTCCCAAAAAATGTATAAAAGTGATATAAAGTAGATGCAAAACATGTAGCAATTGGTATAAAACAAGCATGGAACATCAAAAATTATAGATACGTTTGAGACGTATCAGCATCCCCAAGCTTAGTTCCTACTCGTCCTCGAGTAGGTAAACGATAAAAACAAATAATTTTTGAGGTGACATGCTACTATCATAATCTTGATCATATAATATTGCAAGGCACATGTAAATGAATGAAGTGATCCAAGTCAATGGTCTATAATTTGCTACAAATAGATAATGAGTAAACAATGAATCACACAAGCTAAACGTTTTCATGAATAGTACTTTCGAGACAAGCATCAAACAGTTTTGCATAAGTGTTAACTCATAAAGCAATAGTTTCTAATAAAAGGTATTTAATCAACACAAAGGAAGAATTTAGTTTCAGCATTTGCTTCAACTTTCAACATATTTATCTCATGGATATTGTCAACACAAAGTAGTATAACAAGTCCAATACATTGCATATAACGCATGTTGTAACAAAGTTGACACTAGTGTTTGCTTGTGGAAGACAGAAAGAATAGGAAAACTGACTCAACATAAAAGTAAAAGAAAGGCCCTTCGCAGAGGGAAGCAGGGATTAAATCATGTGCTAGAGCTTTTAGGTTTTTGAAAGCATATAGAGATTGCATAAAATATTTGATACTCCTCCCAACCTTGCTAACACAAGCCATGGCTAACCGAATCCTCGGGTGCCTTCCATCAATCACATACCATGGAGGAGTATCTATTTTTGAGAGGTGTTTGTTAATTGTCAACGAATGGTAGCGGGTGAGAACAGTATTCTACCTGTCGAACGGACTTTTAAGAGCGGCTCCCATGAAGGACGTTATTTCTACCAGCAAGGCAGATCATCCCTCTTTCTCTTTGGTTTACACACATTCAGGTATTTCACTGTTTGTCATTGCTTACTGATGAATCAGGGCAAAAGTGTGAAGAGAATTAATTGGTTAAAGTTGTAATTAATTGGGACTGGGCACCCCGTTGCCAGCTCTTTTTGCAAGTTATTGGATAAGCGGATGTATATGCCACTAGTCCAGGTGTAAAAGTCCACTCGACAAATAGAATAAAGAATAACCACACTAATTCCTCATGAGCTAGTAAACATTGACACAAAAAGGGAATAATAACATTTTGAATAATTTAAAGGTAGCACATGAAAAATTTACTTGGAGTGGCAAGGAAATACCACATATAGGTAGTTATGGTGGACACAAATGGCATGGATTTTGGCTCAAGGATTTGGATGCACGAGAAGCATTCCCTCTCAGTACAGAGTTTAGGCTAGCAAGGTTATGTAAGCAAACAAGAATATCAACCCGTACACCAAGTTTTATATGACAAACATATTGCAAACGTTATAAGACTTCATACCGTCTTCCTTGTTAACCAAACCCTGTTATTAGAAAATATCTAGACCTTAGAGATACCACCGATGCAAACCAAATTTTCAACAAGCTTTACGGTAGTTCTTCACTAATAGGCTTAACTCATGTGATGCACAATTTAATCATGATCTACTTGTTAACTCAAAACAATTGACAAGCATCAAGTTATCCATTTTAGTGATCTACAAGATTAAGCAAGTTTTTCCTTATACCAATTACCACATGCAACATTTTCTGAACCAACCAAACACCAATCAATTTATTTCATCAACTCTCCAAACAAATATAAGTGAAGCAAGAGAGTACTTTCTACAAAAAGAAAGCTAATAGCTCTGACAAGAGATACATGAAAACAACTGCTGAGATATGAATACTCAACAAATATAAGTGAAGAATAGGAGTATTCTCATGAAAAAGCGGAGCGTGTCTCTCTCCCAATCAAGAATGCTAGGGTCCAGTCAAGCTTTATTGAAAATAAAAATGCAATACTGAAAATAAAAGCACACAGACGCTCCAAGAAAAGCACATATGATGTGAAAGAATTAAAATATAGTTTCACTAGAGATGACCTGATAATTTTGACGATGAAGAAGGGGATGCCTTGGGCATCCCCAAGCTTAGACGCTTGAGTCTTCTTGAAATATGCTGGGGAGATCCATGGGAGCCTCCCCAAGCTTAAGCTCTTCACTCTTCTTGATCCTATTATATCATCCTTCTCTCTTGACCCTTGAAAACTTCCGTCACACCAAACTCAAAGTAGATCTCATTAGAGGGTTAGTGCATAATCAAAAATTCACATGTTCTATAAAGACGCAATATGATTTGTTACTTTAAACATTAGCTACAGCCACTGATGTTATGTGAAGCTCTTCCACCCAAAAAAGAATTTCACTCAACACTAGTAAAAGAGAGAATGCAAAATAAAAAGGCATAATCTGTCTAAAACAGAACAGTCCGCAAAGACGAATTTTTTCGAGGCACTTACGACGCTCAGATCGAGAAACTCTGAACTAATGAAAGTTTCAGACATTCATAAAGATTACGCACAAAAATTTCAGATTTAATTAACAATCTGGTGATTTTAGGAATTTCGTACAGTGAACAGCAAAAATCTGTTTCTGCGCAGCAATCAAAATTAAGCATCATCTTATCATTAGAGGCTACTCTTGGCACAACAATGCGAGAAAATAAAGATACAAAGGAGTTGCTACAGAAGTAAACAAACTCCTTGACTCAATAAAAGAAAAATTGCAGAAAAATAAAATGGGTTGCCTCCCATAAGCGCTTTTCTTTAACGCCTTTTAGCTAGGCACAAAGCATGCAAGTATTACCAAGTGAAGAAGCATCAACATTGTAATTTGTTCGAACAATAGAATCATAAGGTGGCTTAATCTTCTTCCTAGGAAAGTGTTCCATACCTTTCTTGAGAGGAAATTGATATTTTATATTCCCTTCTTTCATATCAATAATAGCACCTACAGTCTAAGAAAAGGTCTTCCCAGCACAATAGGGCATGATGGATTGCACTCAATATCCAAGACAATAAAATCAACGGGGACATAATTGTTGTTAACCATGATAAGAACATCATCAATTCTTCCCAAAGGTTTTTTAATAGTAGAATCAACAAGGTGAACATCCAAGTAACAATTTTCCAAAGGTGCTAAATCAAGCATATCATATAATCTTTTAGGCATAACAGAAATACTAGCACCAAGGTCACACAAAGCATTGCAATCAAAGTCATTCAATTTCAATTTAATGATGGGCTCCCAACCATCTTCTAACTTCCTAGGGATAGAAGCTTCATGTTTTTAATTCTCTTCCCTAACTTGTATGAGAGCATTAGTAATATGTTTAGTAAAAGCCATGTTTATAGCACTAGCATTAGGACTTCTAGCTAGCTTTTGCAAGAACTTAATTACTTCAGAAATATTGCAACCATCAAAATCAAAGTCATTATCATCAAAAGTAATGGAATTATTCTCTTCCTTATTGCTAGAAATTTCAGCATCTTTATCAAGGACAGTTTCAGAGTTATCAGGCAATTTAGGACATTTTGCAATAGAAGTGGAAACATTACCAACACCAACTATCTTGCCATTAATGGTAGGAGGTTTGTTAACACTTGAGTTTGAAATTTTCAGAAGTAGTAATAGTATAAACTCTAGCAATATTATTCTTTCTAGCAATTTCATCCTCTCTTTCCCATCTAGCATGCAATTCAGCTAACATCCTCACATTGTTATCAATTTTAACTTGTATAGCATTGAGAGTTTTGCTCTCTTTAACATCATGAGGCATGTTCTTTAGTTTCAATAAGTCAACATCAAGAGCAAGACTATCAACTTTAGAGGAAAGCACATCAATTTTCCCAAATTTCTCCTCAACAGTTTTATTGAAAGCAGTTTGTGTACTAATAAAATCCTTAAGCATAACTTCAAGATCGAGGGTACACTCTTATTATTTGTAGGAGTTACTATAGGAATTTCCATAACCATTGCCACTATTAGAAGGATAGGGCCTATAATTGCTATTACCAAAATTATTCCTATAAGCATTGTTGTTGAAATTATTATTTTTAATGAAGTTCACATCAACATGCTCTTCTTGAGCAACCAAAGAAGCTAAAGGAACATTATTTGGATCAACATGTGTTTGACCATTTGCAAGCATAGACATAATAGTATCAATTTTGGCACTCAAGGAGGAGGTTTCCTCAACAGAATTTACCTTCTTACCTGTTGGAGCTCTCTCGGTGTGCCACTCAGAATAATTAATCATCATATCATCAAGAAGCTTTGTTGCAGCACCCAAAGTGATGGACATAAAGGTACCTCCAGCGGCCGAATCCAATAAATTCCTCGAAGAAAAATTTAATCCTGCATAGAAGGTTTGGATGATCATCCAAGTAGTCAGTCCATGAGTGGGACAATTTTTAACCAATGATTTCATTCTCTCCCATGCTTGAGCAACATGTTCATTATCAAATTGCTTAAAATTCATTATGCTACTTCTCAAAGAAATAATCTTAGCAGGAGGATAATATTTTCCAATAAAAGCATCTTTGCATTTAGTCCATGAATCAATACTATTTCTAGGCAAAGATAGCAACCATTCTTTAGCACGTCCTCTCAAGGAGAAAGGAAAAAGTTTCAGTTTAATAATATCACCATCTACTTCCTTGAGCTTTTGCATTTCACAAAGTTCAACAAAGTTATTAAGGTGAACAGCAGCATCATCAGTACTAACACCAGAAAATTGCTCTTTCATAACAAGATTTAAAAGTGCAGGTTTAATTTCATAAAATTCTGCTGAAGCAGCAGGTGGAGCAATAGGTGTGCATATGAAATCATTGTTGTTCGTGCTAGTGAAATCACACAACTTAGTGTTCTCAGGAGTACTCATTTTAGCAGAAATAAAAACAGTACAGAAAATAACTTGAAAGTAAACTAGATGCAAGTAACTAATTTTTTTGTGTTTTTGATAATTGAAAGCAAACAAGATAAAATAAAATAAACTAAGCAAGACAAAAACAAAGTAAAGAGATTGGAAGCGTGAAACTCCCCTTGCAGAAGACTGCTGTCTCCCCGGCAACGGCGCCAGAAAAATAGCTTGATGACGTGAAACACACGTTCGTTGGGAGACCCCAAGAGGAAGGTATGATGTAGTCAGCAGCAAGTTTTCCCTCAGAAAGAAACCAAGGTTATCGAACCAGTAGGAGCAGCAACTCTTCAGAAGGTTGTCAACGGCGCCAGAAAAATAGTGAGGGAGTCTGGACTGTTGACGTGGAATCTGCACACAACACAATCAAACTACTTTGCCCCAACGAAACAGTGAGGTTGTCAATCTCACTGGCTTGCTGAAAACAAAGGATTAAACGTATGGTGTGGAAAATGAGTATTAAATTGCAGAGAATGAAAAAGGAACAGTTTGCAGTTTGTGGTTGTTTAATCAGTGTAAAAGAATGGACCGGGGTCCACAGTTCACTAGTGGTGTCTCTCCATAAAAGATAACTAACATGTTGGGTGAACAAATTACAGCTGGGCAATTGACGAATAGTGAGCGCATGACAATGCATATACATGACATGTTGACTACTATGATATTTAATTGGGCATTACGACATAATACATAGACGTTATCCAACAGCATCTATGACTAATAATCCACCGCCGGGTTGTCATCCGAGTCCCCCGTTGGTATTAAGTTGCAAGCAACGGATAATTGCATTAAGTAAAGTGCGTAATGTAAACAAACACATATGCCGTGGACATAGCATCGTTAGGTTATCCCTAGTGGCAACAGCACATCCACAACCTTAGAACTTTCTGTCACTGTCCCAGGTTAAACGGAGACATGAACCCACTATCTAGCATAAATACTCTCTCTTGGAGTTACAAGCATCTACTTGGCCAAAGCATCTACGAGTAACGGAAAGCATGCAAGATCTTAAATAACATATAAGATAGATTGATAATCAACTTGACATAATATTCAATATTCATCGGATCCCAGCAAACACAACATGTAGCATTACAATAATATGATCTTGATCATGTAGGGCAGCTCACAAGATCTAAACATGATGGCACAAAGTGGAGAGACAACCATCTAGCTACTGCTATGGACCCGTAGTCCAAGGATGAACTACTCACGCATCACTCCGGAGGCAGGCATGGCGATGTAGAAGCCTCCGGTGACGATTCCCCTCTCCGGCAGGGTGCCGGGAAGAGGTTCTGAACCCTCCCGAGCTAGGGTTGACGACGGCGGCGTCTCTGGAACTTTTCGTGGATATTTGCTCAGGTACTTAGGGTTTTCGCGTCGGGGGGAATAAGTAGGCGAAAGGGCGGCGGCTGAGGCCCCGAGGGGCCCACACCACCCTGGGCGCGCAGAGGGGGGCCCGCGCCCTGGCGTGTGGGGCCCACGTGGCTCCTCTCCGTCGCTCTTTGCTCCGTCAGATGAGTTCTGGTAAAATAGGGACCCCGTGTAGTTTCGTCCAATTCCGAGAATATTTCCAGACTAGCTTTTCTGGAATACAAAAACAGCAGAAAACAGGAACTGGCACTTCGGCATCTTGTTAATAGGTTAGTCCCAAAAAATGTATAAAAGTGATATAAAGTAGATGCAAAACATGTAGCAATTGGTATAAAACAAGCATGAAACAACAAAAATTATAGATACGTTTGAGGCTATCACCCGCCTGCTGTCAGCTTGACCCATTTGCACCGAAACAAGGGACCTTAAAAGTAGGTCCATAGTCAAGTTCTCATATCTCCTCTATGTAACCATAATATGTGTCCTTTGACCTATTATTGTTTGTTGCATCAAAGCGGACACCACTGTTTTAGTTAGTGCTCTTTTTATCTTGGGCGATCGTGTAAAATGTATTCCCATTTATCTTGTACCCTTGGAAAGTCCATATAGTCGAATATGGTGACCTGGACAACAAGTAAAGCTGATCTGAGACAGTGTTGTTATTGTTGAGATGTGTTTGCAACCAACCGCCGAAAGTCTCCATGTTTCATGTCTAATCCAGGTCAGGCTTCCCCGGGTTTTTGGAGCGTACAATATTCTTGTTTTCTTGATATACGGATCCGCCAAGTGGAATTCTGTAGAACTGTGTAGTGTGCTTGAGTGAAAGAATGCACTCCCTACATATTATTGATTTCCTTCCTAGAGTGCCTTTCCACTCAGTCTCCCCTCATGCCGCAATTCAGGAAGACCAATCGGCTTAATGTCAGAAATAAAATCAACACAAAACTCAATGACCTCCTTTGTTCCATAGCCTTGCAGATGTTTCCTCTGGCCTAGCACGGTTATGAACATATTCTTCAAGACTCCCATGAACCTCTCAAAGGGGAACATATTGTATAGAAATACAGGACCCTGAATGGTAATCTCTTCAACTAGGTGTACTAGGAGATGCATCATAATATTGAAGAAGGATGGTGGGAACACCAACTCAAAATTAACGAGACATTGGACCACATCCTTCTGTAACCTTTGTGGATCGATTACCTTCTGAGAAATTGCATTGAGAAATGCACATAACTTCACAATGGGTAGTCAAACATTTTTTCGGTAGAATCCCCCGCAATGCAACCGGAAGCAATGAGTCATAAGCACGTGGCAGTCATGAGACTTTAGGTTCTGGAAATTTTTCTCTGCCATATTTATTATTCCCTTATATTCGACGAGAAGCCAGACGGACCTTCATACTGCTCAGGACTTCAAAAAATATTTCCTTCCCTTCTTTGGTACGAGCGTAGCTGGCAGACTTAGACGTCATTTATCCGTCTTCATTGGATGCAGGTCGTCTGGTCTTTCATATGTTGCTGGTCCTGCCGTGCTTCCGGCGTATCTTTTGTCTTCACATACACGCCCAGAAGCCTAGCAGTTCACGCAAAGATTCTTCGTCACGTGCATCACGTCGATTGCAGTGCGGACCTCTAGGACTTTCCAATAGGGTAGCTCCCAAAATATTGATTTCTTTTTCCACATGGGCGCATGTCCGTTAGCGTGATTTGGAACAGATTGACTGCCAGGACTCTTTCCAAAGGTTACTATTTGATCCAAATCCTTGACCATAGCAAATACATCATCACCAGTACGGCGGATAGGCTTCTTCCGTGATCTGCCTCACCTTTGAAATGCTTGCCTTTCTTTCTTAAGGGATGCTTTTTGGAAGAAATCGACGATGCCCCGGTACACATTCTTCTTACCTTTATCCAAATATATACTTTCAGTCTCACCCAAAAGTGCGTGCATGCATTGTATCCCTTATTTGTTTGTCCTGAAATGTTACTAAGAGCAGACCAATCATTGATTGTTACAAACAACAACGCTCGTAGGTCAAATGGCTCCTGTTTGTGCTCATTGATACGTCTCAAACGTATCTATAATTTCTGATGTTCCATGTTGATATTATACCAATTGTTACATGTTTTACATACACTTCATAGCATTTTTATGCATTTTCTGGGACTAACCTATTAACAAGATGACATAGTGCCAGTTCCTGTTTTCTGCTGTTTTTGTATTCAGAAAAGCGTTCTGGAAATATCTCGAATTAGACGAAACCTGGACAGGACCTCCTATTTTCCAACACGTACACGAAGTCCGAAGGAGAGACGGAGGCGACCGAGGAGGGCGCCACACCCTAGGGCGGCGCGCGGCCCCCTCCAACCGCGCCGTGGTGGGGTGTGGGCCCCTCGGGTCGCTCCAGCAGCCGCCCTTTCGCCTATTTATTCATCTTCACGGGAAACCCTAGACACCCGAGCCTCCATCCACGAAAAGTTCCATAGCCGCCGCCGTCGTCAACCCTAGCTCGGGAGGTTCTGAAGCTCTTCCCCACCCTGCCGCAGAGGGGAATCATCACCGGAGGCTCTACATCACCATGCCTGCCACCGGAGTGATGCGTGAGTAGTTCATCTTTGGACTACGGGTCCATAGCAGTAGCTAGATGGTTGTCTCTCCACTTTATGTTATCATGTTTAGATCTTGTGAGCTGCCTATCATGATCAAGATCATCTTATTGTAATGCTACATGTTGTGTTTGCTGGGATCCGATGAATATTGAATACTATGTCAAGTTGATTATCAAACTATCTTATATGTTATTTATGATCTTGCATGCTTTCCGTTACTAGTAGATGCTTTGCCCAAGTAGATGCTTGTAACTCCAAGTGTTAGTATTTATGCTAGATAGTGGGTTCATGCCTCCGATAATCAGGGAGAGTGACAGCAACTTCTAAGATTGTGGATGTGCTTTGCCACTAGGGATAAAATAATCGATGCTTAGCTTAAGGGTGCGTCGTTAAGTCTAATGCATTTGTTTACATTACGCACATTACTTAATGCGATTATCCGTTGCTTGCAACTTAATACCAACGGGGAACTCGGTATGACAACCTGGAGGTGGATTATTAGTCATAGACGCTGTTGGATAACGGTCTATGTATTTTCTCGTAATGCCCACATGAATATCATAGTAATCATCATGTCATATATGCATTGTCATGCGCTCAATATTTTGTCAATTGCCCAGCTGTTTTGTTCACCCAGCATGTTAGTTATCTTTTATAGAGAGACACCACTAGTGAACTGTGGACCCCGGTCCATTCTTTTACACTGATAATACAACCAACTGCAATCATTGTTCCTTTCATTCTCTGCAATTAAACACTATTTTCCACACCATACGTTTAATCCTTTGTTTTCAGCAAGCCAGGAAGATTGACACCCTTCCTGTTTCGTTGGGGCAAAATAGTTTGATTGTGTTGTGTGCAGGTTCCACGTCAACAGCCGAACTCCCTTCCACACGCAAGTACTTTTTTGTCACCATTGACAACCTTCAGAAGTGCTTCTTGCTCCTACTGGATCTGATAACCTTGGTATCTTACTGAGGGAAACTTGCTGCTGCACTGCTTCATGCCTTCCTCTTGGGGTCTCCCAACGAACGTGTGTCCCACGTCATCACTCATCCCACACACGTACCCCTTCTTCACGACACAACTGTAAAAGTTCTTCCACTAATGGCCTCAGGTACACATCAATGTCGTTGCGGGTTGCTTCGGGCCTTGATGAGCACTGGCATCATACTGAACTTCCACTCATGCACAACCAAGGAGGAAGGTTATAGATACATAGAGTCACAGGCCAGTGCTATGACTGCTGCTCTGCTCCCCAAAAGGATTAAAGCCATCCGTACTTAGACCAAACCTTAATTTCCTTGCGTCACCTGCAAAGTCATTGAACTCTCTATCAATTTTTCTCCACTACGGCCCATCAGCGGGGTGTCTCGACATCTCGTCTTTCTTGCGGTTTTCTTTGTGCCATCGCAACAACTTGGCATGCTCTTTGTTTCTGAACAAACGTTTCAACCGTGGTATTATAGGAGCATACAACATCATCTGGCAGGAACCCTCTTCCTGGGGGCTGGCCCTCAACATCAACAGGGTCATCTCGTCTGATCTTATACCGCAATGCACCGCATACCGGGCATTCATTCTTATTCTCGTACTCCTCACTGCGGTAGAGGATGCAGTCATTAATGCATGCATGTATCTTCTGCACATCTAATCCTAGAGGGCAGAGAACCTTATTTGCCTCGTACGTACTGTCAGGCAATTCGTTATTCTTTGAAAGCTTCTTCATTATTCTCAGTAACTTCTCAATCTCTTGTCAGATAAACCAGTCTCTGCCTTCCATTACAGCAATTCCAGTGTGGAACCGAGCTTTGTGTTGCCATCTTCTCAAGTTGGGTACAATTTTTTTTGTGCTCCTCTAACATGCGCTCCAACTTCAACTTCTCATTTGCACTTTCTGCTTTCTCTCTGTGCATCAACGATGGCCCGATGAAGATCATCATCTAACATTGGCTCATCTGGTGCCTCTTCATCTTCAGCTTCCCCCCCTTGCATTACCACCGTATTCAGGGAACATAGGATAGTTGTCATCATCTCTTCTTCTTCGTTGTCTTCCATCATAACCCCTCTTTCTCCGTGCTTGGTCCAACAATTATAGCCGAACATGAAACCGGACTGAATCAGGTGGATGTGAAGGGTTTTTGAGGAAGAGTAATCCTTCTCATTCCGACAGACACGGCATGGACAACACATAAAATCATTCCGCGTGTTTGCCTCAGCCACATTGAGAAAATAACACACGCCTTGAATGTACTCGTTAAAGCGTCGGTCAGCGTACATCCATGGATGGCTCATCTGCATTATATAAGTATATCAAACGCAATCACGATGCTAAAATTAGTTCAGGTCTAAAATTATATGCACACAACGATACTTCGGCACTCGATGCGACGACATTCTATCAACTCATAACTAAACTACGAACTACACGTGCATTTTATCAAATCATAACTAAAAAATCATCGGCCATTGCAACAATCAAGAACATGCCTCATACTTAAAACACATAGCATGTAATGAGCTTAATTATCAATGAAAGATGAAAGGGTTTAGTTGCTAACCTATTGGAACACTTCAATAGATGGGGCACCGCCAAATCTTGACAAATCGTGGAGAAAATGGGGATAAACTCGAGCTCGTGGTGAAGAACGGAGGAGAAGGAAGCTGGCTAGCTCGGGCATTTCATCGAACACCTCTTGTGCACAGAAAGGAACAACAAACTAGCACACACCTCTCACCTTATAGGATGAAAAAAACAGAGGAGAGGGGGTGAGCAGGGGCGATGCTATATAGGAAAACAGAGGACCTCTAGTCCTGGTTCGTGATACCACCCGGGACTAGAGGTTCTCGCACGTGGCCCTGCCGGGCGAGACCCCTCTAGTCCCGGTCTGTATTACGAACCGGGACTAGAGGTCCCGTTCGAACCGGGACTAGTCTAGTGCGGCCTCGTAGCCGTTGAACCGGGACTAGTCCCCCCCTCTAGTCCCGATTCAAAATCCATCCGGGACTAGAGCCCAATGGGGCTCTGGACCAAAGGCCTTGTTTCTACTAGTGTAGTGTGGAGGTCTTCGCGAGCATAGCTCATAGACTTAGTCAGTTCAGTGTGCATTACTTCCCTCTCAGACACCAGATGTAGAGTTCTGAAATAAGTAACAAACTGTATAGCATATAATGTTTCACATAGTCAATCTCTATATTCAGTTAACACCCTATTGCCCTGGAGCACGGTTCTACGGTTAATCCCAACCATCTACATCCATTTTAGACAGTCTCAGAGAAACAACTTTGCTGGGTTCTAATCTTCCTATGAGAAGTTCTTAAGATATTAACGTTCCAAAACTATTGGGACATGTTTCTCTCATGAATATCAGTTGGGCAACGTGTGAGGTGATGATCAAGATTAGAGAATATTAGAAGGACGACGAGGGGTGGAAAGGATGGAGAAAAGAAGGCTGGATGAGACCTTCGATAACGCTCTTGGAGCTTTACACATTGTTGTCTCTAAATTGATCTAATATGTCGTGGATATCTAATAGAACTAGCAAAAATGCTAAACTAATGTAAAATCGGGTTCAAGGGAAAAGTACTCGAGTAGAATAACCCCTAAGTACTGGGTAATATGTGTCACAACTACACAGCTATGGGTAAACAATGAAAATCACGCTAGTAGAGAGGTGGCCATGGATGGCCGTAGCGGCCGCATATATAATGGATACTGGCCAGTAACGGGGACGACGTCGGATTCGGGGGGGAAGAAGAAAGGGAAATAGGAAATAATAAATATCCAATGACATGTTGGTCCTGCATGTAAAGCGAGCCTGTTTTAGGGTATCGGTTGTGAAAGGACATCCATGCATGCTAAAAGGAGATCCATCTCAGCGGCGACGTCTAGAAGCTTGTGGGAGTGGTGTGGTTCTCGAGGACTTCTTCTGGCGGTTGCGTTGTTTGGATCGTCATGGAGCTTCATCGGCGGTTCATCCTTTTTCTTCGGCTCCGGGATGGATGTGGTCTTCTTGACCTGTTCAGCGACTTCCCGTCCGCAACCAACAACGTCAGGCCAGTTCTGGGAGAAGCGGCAGCGGCGGCGCGCCGTCGACACGGTCTGGAAGACGAAGGGCATCTCAAGGATATCATTGTAATTTTCGTTTTTTTGTTAAAATGTTGTGTATTGTTCGGTGTTTCCTTTAATGGTAGAATCCATTTCGCAAAAAAAAAAATTAGTTCCTAACATGGATTTCTGAGTCTTTTACTACTACTCACTCCGTTCATAAAAGGATGTCGTAACTTTGTCTAAATTTGTATGTATACGCAAATTTGGAGAAAATGGAGACATGGACGGAGGGAGTACAGCGATTTCAAAAACAAAAACACGCGTACCAGCTACCAGATCCAGCAAAATTGACGTGCAGGTGCGCATGCCTGGTGGGCATGGAGGCCCGTTAAAATGCCTCATGGCTAAAGCAGGTTAGAAAGAAGAGAAATCGCACAAACGTATTGCTTTCGTTTCCTCTTCCAAATTCCCATCGACGTCTCCCCTCGGCCGCTCCCCATGAGCCATGACTCCACGAGGCGAGGAACGGACGGCGGACAGACTGTGTTCGCGTCCTGCGCTTCGTTCCAGCAATCGAGTATCCCTGCATCTGCAAACCGCCGAACCGATCATCCGCTGCCCACCTCTTTTTGATCCCAGCATGCCACCCCAAGGTAACAGGAATAAGCCGATCCCAAACCCTAAATTATGGATTCTCTAATTGCTGTAAAAAACTGTTCTTCTAAGTTGCTTACTTCTTCCAAAAAATTATTCCCCTGCATTCTTGTGGTCCGTTTTACTTTTCATTTTAACCCTTAATTTTTTTAATTATAAACCATCATTTCACCTCTCTCTACGTTTTCTTATTAATTGGTCCGGTTATTTACAATTAGGCATGCAAAGGGGCGCCCGTTCCGCCCCGCTTCGTAGTCAGAAGCAGTCAGCTTAGTTGTAGCAATTTTTAGAGATTATTAGTTGCAGTTTGTACTAATCCCTGATTATGCGGGATTTTGCTGGACGTCCGATTGCATCCCTACTTCCAATCAATGGGCACCACAATCGCTAGACATGATGTAGGCCACTCTTAAGATACCAAGTAGTCAAGTTCAGCATGAGGATTCCTGGGGGCTGGCACTACGAAAAGAATGGTCTGTTTTCGCATTTTCTACGAGATCTGCTTATTGATCATGCAACTGAAAGGAGAGAGATGTGGTTAAAAAAATAGAGCCGAAACCTTCAACTCTGAAGAACTAAGTAAACTATGGACTGAACTTTAGAAAGTAAATGTGCCATCAGAGTTGAAGGTAGCTGCGTGGCGATTGGCAAAAGCCTCTCTTCCTACAGGTGAAGTACGAGCTCATAGAAACATGGCAATTTCACCTCTATGTGCAATTAGTAACGGTGAGACCGTGAGACATTCATTGATAGAATGCAAGATCGCTAGACGTGTATGCGCTTTGGTACATGATGACATAACTGTGTTAGTAATCTCTGATCAATCTGCAGACCCTTCAATTTGGTTAGCCAATGCTGTAAAGTTTCAGGTGGTGATCAGTTTTTTAAAATCCTTTTAACAGTAAGGGCTATGTGGTGGGTACGACGGAAAGCTATTCATGAGGCAGAATATCGAGTCCATGATCCACATATGCTTTCATAACTGGGCAGCGGGAGTCTGACAATGTTGACATGAATGGACAAGTGATCTTACCCTTCTCGAGTCCGTTCTCGAAGGGCGTTGTGGCAAGGACTACTAGGCAAGGCTGGCAAGGAAATGACTTGTATCTTGAGTCTACAAAGAACTGCAATCTGAATGAAAATATACAAGGAAGGAGGGACCTAGGGCGTGGAAACCACCGGTGGAGAAGACTGCAAGATTCGTGTAGATGGAGGTGTATCACGATCTGGTTAAGGTCATGCTGTCGGTGTTGTTTGCCGAAATCATACAGGCCAATATCTTGGAGCTTCGGTTATAGTCTTAACGGGTTTTACTTAATCTTCTGCTCTGGAAGCAGCAGCTTGCAGCAAGGCTTTCTCCCTGGCAGCCGATCTTCATCTCTCTAGGTTACTGATAACGCCCGACTGTCAGTAGGTTATCCGGAGTACTGATAACGCTATGATAAGGTCCTTTTCGGTGGTCGCTTCTTCGAGAAAGTCGGAGTCGCTCACGAGGAGTGAGTGATGATGATGATTTCGGTGCGCTGCCTCGACGACGACCCTCGTCTCTAGCGGTGTGTGTGCAGTTTGCTTTTGGTCGCCAGGGTGACCGTGTCTGCCCTCCTGACGGTCATGTTCCATGACGATCGGTGAGGGTGGTTGTACCGGTTTTAGGCCGGTTTCCCGCTAATTAACCGGTCAATTCCAACTTCTTCTTAATTAATGAAAATGGCAAGTTTTTTGCCTCGGTTCAACAAAAAAAAAGGAACTAATCTTGGCTCTTTCAGTGTGATTTTGGAAAGAATTTCAGCAAAGAGACAACAGTTTCAGAATGTTTTCTTTAGCCACAAAAAAATGGAATCAAATGAATAGGCTAGGGAGAGTGGCAACATGTCTACCTGTTGGGTGCCATGTTTGACTCACTGGTTCGCCGAACTTTATGTATTTAGCACCAAACAGTCTTAAGTAATAAAGGCATGGCTTTCTCTCCACACACACACACACACACACACACACACACACACACACACACACACAAAAAGCTAGATCTCTGACTCATCTGAGCTCGATCTAAGCTCAAAACCAAGGCTAGACATCAACCAAATAAAAACAAACGATTCATAAATCTATTTCGAGAAAAACCAAAGCATCTGCACGGTTCAATTCTTGCAACATATCCATGGAATTGGATAGGCGCTCCCATCTAATCTTTGAAAGAAACTTGTAATTGAAGTCTACAACAGTATATTTTATTTTGATTGTTTTTATTTGAGGGATAATCAGTCCCTATTAAAACTGTAGAAGTCGATCACATCAGGCAGTGACAACGACGTTGGCATGGACGGCCTCCTTGATCTTCACGATGGAACGTGAGACCAGACCTGCGACGTTGTTGACGATCTGTCCAGTGAGGTTCTCCGATAGTGGTGGTCCGCTCAGCAGCCTCTGGAAGAGAACGGTGATGAGAGACCCATCATTGTTCCTGTGGCTCGTGCCGGCACCAGAGGAGCCCTTGCCGTCAACTGGAGGGATCTGCTCGTCGCTGTGGCCGTCAGGGAGGATGACGAACCCGGAGGGCAGGAGGGAGTAGACGTGTCTGCCTCCACGCATGATTTCCTTCAGGTCCTGCTCTTCAGCCGGAGCATAGGCCAGCAGCATGCATGATGCGTCGGCGGACGTCTGCTGCAGGAGCAGCTTCTTGTGGATGGATCCATCAGCGGTCTGCAACAGTTTCAAGAAGAAAAATGGACAACCATTAGAACTTGGAGGTAGAGAATATTAATTTCTCGATAATATACTGAGTGACAATTTTTCCATCAGAGATAATAAAAATTGTCTGAAACTAGATGCAGCTTACCTTGGGATGGAGGATGGAGACGGCATAATGAGGAAACTGGATGGAGGCAACATAGTCCTGCTGCTGCAAGGGCGCACAGTTGGAGAAGGTGTCCCACTCGGCACGGCGATTGCCGTCACAGATGTAGTCGAACACGTGGCTCGCCGGTGCACCGGGAAGCCAAACAGTCGTGGCAGCGGAGACCACTAGTCCTGCCTGCGCTCCTGGTGCACCACCACCATCGCGCACAGTCACAGTCGCCGTGCGCACAGCCAGTTCGAAACTCTCGGCGCCGACGCCGCGCCACTCTTCGACGTTGCTCCATGGCTGGCCCTTAGGGCCAGCACCGCAGATGGCGGCGCAGAAGTATGCTGTCATGTGCTGCGCCAGATTCAGGATACTGTTTCTCCCCTCGGGAGGTATGGCGCTTGCTGCGAAATTTTAGCACCCAAAGAGAAACAGTTAGCATATACATATATATATGTGTGCATTGCTGTTTAATTTTGTCTTTGGTCGATGGTCGGTACTAACGTGTTCTGCCGGCATAGCGAGCTGGGTCTGAGCGCAGAAGGGAAAGTTGTTGGCACCGCCTCTGGAGCGACGTGAGCCAGCGGCGCGCACCGAGGGCGTGGCCTGAGCGGAGCAGTGTGTGGTACAACCCCGGCACCACGGTCCTGTCGTACTCCGAGTTCACAATCCATGTTACCTGGAATTTGGATGGCATGAGGGGATGAGTTTGCACATTCTTCAAGTATAGGTGTATACCGGCGGAGTAGGTACCTTGCAGTAACCATTCTTCATGTCCTGAATAAGGCACCCACTCGGCAGCATCCTGCAGACCATGGGCACGCCAGCATTGATCCATGTGTTGGCGTCAGATGCGCTGTCCTGCTCGTGGAGGTCATGGACAGACACGTCCACCACCGCCCAAATGTTTGGCTCCACAAGCTGGCAATGCCTCACAAACCTCACCATGCAAATCGGCATCCGTGGCGACAACACCATTAGGTTTACATTCATCTGTAAATGCGCCATGGATTCCACAACTCAGCCATGCATAACCAGTCGAACTATATATAGTGTATTACTATTACAAAAACTTACCAGTTGAACTGTCCCATGGAGAGCAGTAGGGGGGACGATGTTGCTGGCGACAGCACTTGCCACGATGCCAGGAAACGCCTCACGCCAGCGGGTCTGCGAAACAAAAGCACACAGAAAAAGAAAGATATACATTTGGCATGACATACTGGCTACTATAACATTCTTTGTTGAGAGATATATAGAGAGAGAGGTGTGTTACCGCGTCCGTAAGGATGCTGATAAGTTCAGGTCCAGTGCCCAAAACCGTGTCAGTGTCCCGGGTGCCATTGGCGCCGAACCCCATGGGGCAAGGCCCGAGTACACCTGGGAACACGATGTCGTGATACCTCTGGTAGTCGAGCACCTCGCCGTCCAGCGTTGGCAGCCACATTGTGTCGTCCTTCTTCACCATCATCATGAACTCGTCCCGTGCACGGAGCACTCGCCCGAAAATCGCGGTGCGTTGCTCCTTGGCTGTGGCCGTGCTTGTGCAGCTACGGCGCGCACAGACCTGCGCCGTAGTGGCCATGAGAGCGGGGTGTGGCGGGGGAGGCTGCACGGCAGGGTCCACCACAAACGTGCCGTTGGGGTGCTGGCCGTAGCCGCCCGACGTGGGCGTCGGTGCCTTTCCTTCAGAGACCACCTGGTTGAAAAAGGCGTTTGCATGGAAGAGTTGGTCCTTGAGACTCGCGTTCTCAAGGACCAGGTGCTGCTTCTCCGAGCCCTCCTCAAGGGGCACCATCGGGCCTCCGCATGTGGGGCAGGCCTTCTTCAGCAACGCCGCTTTGAGGGCATGCTGCTCAGCTTTTAGCGCCGCATTCTCTCCCCGGAGCATCTTATTATCCTGCCTCTCAAGCTGGTTCTGCATTTCACAATTGCGAGGTGCACACTGTTCAATTTCTGCTTAACAGAGTAGAACATATCTGAATATGATGGAAAAGAAAGCAGTGCTATCTCTATCTTGATAAAATCGGATTAGTAATCACATACTAGAACTGCTTGGCCAAATCTTTTGAAAACAGCTACCGATGGAAAATTTAGTCTCTACCTTCTTGGCGGAGCGCCGATTTTGGAACCAGAACTTGACCTGCGTGGCACGCATGCCAAGCTTCTTCGCAAGGTCCAAACGTAGATTCTCATCAGGGTGGGGGCATTCCAGGAACAGACTGCATGTCACCAGAGTGGATTTTGTTCATATCTTGGTTGGATTAAGATTTAGAAAAAACAAGATCAAGTATATATCATACGCTTCAAGCTGTTGAATCTTTTCTCTGTCATGACGCTTTGCACTCCTGCTTACCGTACTCCTCCTCCTCTTCTTCTTCTTACTAGAACTCGCGGCACCAGTATAGTCTTCATCTGTGGCATCATCTTCTTCCTCTTCTTCTTCCTCTTCTTCATCGTTATCATCATCAACGGTGGCCAGATTGTTCCAGAACGAGTCTTTCTCATCGCTTGGGATGGTGAGGTCAAGCTCATCATACACATTGCCATTTTGCTGCTGCCATTCTCTGTCCATGGTGACCTGATAAACTGAAACCAACATGCGAACAACGTTATGTAGCGGTTGTAAAGGTAAATAGCGGGAGGCGTACAAGTGTATAGCTCATGGTACTTTCTATGTCGTATATGCCTCTTATTACCTCCTTATCAGCATATTGAAGTACTTGCTCCGTTTCATAATTCGTCTCGTAGTTTTAATTCAAATTTAAACTAAACCACGACAAGATTATGGAACGGAGATAGTACATTTATCGATAATATGAAAGTGCATGGTGTTCAATGTAGCGAAAACTATTATTTGCACTAATGTGTATTTATTGCTATATATTTAATCAAACAAAGTTGAATATCCACATATAGTGGGATCTATAGTTTGTGCAATCCTCGGATTCCAAGTGTGTGTTAGAGAAAATTAAAGTATAATCTATAACAAACAAAAATCCCAGAATGTCAATATAGAACAGAGTAACATAAGCCAACAATAAAGTTATCATGTCTTCCTTAATCATTTTAGATGTACGTAACTACACATTCAGATTTGTTTAATCAACCACATCTCTCTAACGCAAAGACAAAATTAAGACCTTAAAGCTTACATGGAGGAGCATTAATATTAATAACAAACAAGACAAAGTTAACTCATAGAAGTTATAAATATTATTAAGATCTTGTTAATGTCTATGTAAATCTTCATAATGCGTTTTTGAGACCAACAAAATATTTATGGAGGCAATTTGCCTCCTAAAAAGATATTCGATAGTCGGACATGAAAGGAAGTACTATATATCCATCTACAGTATCCATGCTAATATAACATCATTTAGATAAATAATGTATGATCACACGACTTACACATAGTCCTAGTGACATGTATGTTGCTACTTGTTGTATCCACAATAAACTTTACAAACTTCTCATATATACCACACATATCATCTACATAACAAGTGGCTTCAATCCCACCTCTAGCATATAATTCATATTCAACTTTACACATTGAGGAAGAAAGTATACCAAAACTCTTATTGGTAGAGACAATATTGGATCACCTGTCCCACGAGAAGATGATTTGAATGGATTCCTCAAACTATTTTGGTGCAGAACGATCATACCCGTCGGTATTTAGAGGCGTCCAAACCGCGTGGAAAATATGTATCGTGACAAGATAGGTTAGAAGAATAAATGCATGGTTTCAAATTGATACTTCAGATAACATGGATATGGAACAAATCATTTAATATTGGTAAGAAATATTGTAAATAGAGATACGCGATCGGGTATAATTTGGATACAAATCTTGCATTTATGGTATTTTATATGGACCAAATATTATATACTCCATTTTTGTGCCCCACTAACAACCTGCGTAGGATGTGTGTTATCTTATCTTAGATTTCACGATTTCCGCAAAGTTGTCATCGCATCCCCCTAGATATTATTGCATTAATGCGAATTATGGTTGTATTTATTGACAACTATCTTTTCAATATCGTGTGCTAGAAACTTCGTATTTTCTGCGAACAACAAAAGATGGATTTTGTTGGGCCACAAGACACTTGGAGAGCAACTCATAGGCCGAAGCCTGTGCTGTGACGGTAACCCAGCCAACTTTGTTACCTCTGTTGATTGGTTCCTACACCGGATGATTTTACTACTTTCCACGAGATGTATTTAACAGTACATGAAACCAAGGGAGCAAAAAGGTGTTTTCCAGCACCGCAACTGCGCATGCAAGTTTGATCTGATTGACACGCGAGCTCATTTTAAGCCAGTGGGCCCTTGATGTGCCAAAATATTCTGTGATACTCGTGATCGCTTCTAAATAGAAAAATTATTGCTTCGATATTGTAAGGTTGCATGATGCAGTCGTGTTATGATCTAGCTGATGGAGCCATGATGGCAGTGTCTACGAAGGATTATTTGATACTCGTGATCTCTTTTATCTGACTTTTTATTGCTCTCATTATTTTAAGGTGTGTGATGTAGCTGTGTTACGTTTAATTATGTTGGATTACTTGATTGTTGGATAATTCATACTTCCAACCTGCCCACTAATTTGACTTTGTTTAAGGTTGATTGTGGGCAGTCCAGGATTCGAAACAAACAACTTACGAAGGTAATTAATAGTGAGAAATTCTTGTGTCTAGACCTAAAGCATTAACGGGGCGTACATCGAATAGTTTGGGACTTAGCAAAACAATCATACGACCCTTTAGAGTCAAAACAATGTTGAGTGTCTGATGTCATCCTTCGTGAATGAAAGTGCATGAAGCCCTCACGTGTGGTTTTGGTAATTAATGACAATATGTATGGACTAATAGTTTCATTGAGTTATATTTGAAGGGTTTTTCCATAGGTAATAAGATATGAAGTCCATGTGTTGGATTAAAGGTTGGATGCCATGAAGATAAAGATATAGTTTTAATATTGGAATCAAGATCATTGATATGAAGAGATGAATATGAATGATCAATGAGAAGATATAACGATGGAGTAGTTGTGTGGAACTCAAAGTAAGAGTGCTTTAGTTTTTGTGTTAACCCTGAAGAATCAAGAACTTGAGTGTTTGATGTCAAGAGAATATTTCAACATATGGCTCTAAGTCGAGGTCATAATGGACTCATGTGTTGAGCCCGAGTTGACCAGGCTTGAAGCATGCAAGCAAGTGAAGAATTCATTGTGTATCTCAAAATATTGTGATAGAGAAAGTGGTGTTCATGGTGTGATCCGGAGACTGGTCATGTGAGAGTTGAGCCTTTGGCAAATGTGTCTTGGAGAATTGAAGATTGTGTGAGCATTATTCTTGCTTACATTCAAAAGCATCATAATAATAAAGTTAGAATAAAAGATATGTGGTTGATCAAGACGAAGTAAAAAGATTGGACTTAAGTTGACCATCTCACAAAGCATATATGGTGTACCAAGTGGGATCAAGTGATCTTGTGTTACTGTAAGCAAGTGTTCCAATTGTGCTTTGTGAATTAACCCATGATGTATGTGTTTGGTGTTTCTATGTGGTTTGGTATCTTTTCATGGGGTTGAATCAAAAGGAATATTTCGTGTAGCATATGAGAGGATGACATCAAGTGTTGATCGTCATGAGGATTGAGATCGAAGTGCAAGTTCAAGATGAGAATCTCGAAAATCACATGCTTGAAACTTGCCATCCATTTTGGTGTTATGGAAATGTGAAAATACTCTTAAATGAGGCTTTCCCATAATGGATTATGGGGATCAATTTGCAAGTCTTCACCAAGCAAATGAAATGAAGAAATGTGTTTCATCTTGAGGCAGACATGATTTTCATCATCTAGCTCAAGTGGAATGCGCAAGGTAAAGGTACAATATTTATAGATTTCTATTTTACTGGTCTTAAGGTGATTGTTGGGGACCGGGTTACAGGGTTGATAGTCGTACTATCAAGGGGGGTTCCCAGGTCAGTTGCTTGTTTGCATCGTCCATAGAGCTAGAGCTCAAACTTTTGCATTTTTTGCATCATATTTCTTGTTTGATATTTGGCTTTTCTTAGACTAAGGTTTAAAACTTGTTGTCATCTTCATGACAAGCCAAAGTTTATCAAAAACGAATTTCGGATTAAGAACTTATTGTGTTTTTGGTGTTGGAGGTTTTACTGGTTCTTTGTTTATATTATATATCAGAGATTAAATTGGCAGACATTAGATGTCTCGGTGTAGTAGGAATTGTTTCTATTACAGTCGGATTTATTCCGAGGGTTTATATAAGTGGGAAATATTTATCCGAAGTTTTTTGTCAGTAAGCACTAGGTGTCCCAAATCATATACATAGGTTTATAATATATAAATAGGTTTATATGATAAGTAATTAATTTTAGGAATTTTCTATAAAAGAAAAATATTTAATTGGGAATTAATTAGAAAAATATTAATTTAATTAATTAATCGTAAAATATTGATAAAAGAAAATAAAAGGTGCCCACCTAAAATGGGGCTGCCAGGTGGGCCTATAGGGCCCACTAGGGCCCACTAGGCAGCCTCACCCCCACAATGAGCGGGTGGGCCGTAGGGCCCATGGGGGGCGGCGGCGGAAACCGACTAGGGGAGGGCGGGACTCCTCCCCTAGGTCGTGCGGCCAGGTGGGGGCCACCCTTGAGGTGGCGGCAGATTGGGAGGAGTCCTCATCCAATCCGAGTTGGACCAAGAGGAGGACTTCTCCCCCTCTTGGTGCGGTCGGCGGTGGGGAGGGGTTACCCCTTCTCCAAACACCCCTCCCACTTGTCCACCTATATAAACCCCACCCCCTACTCTTTTGGAGACACACAAGTTGAGACAAGTTTCTCTCAAGTTTAGAGCTTGTGTAATTGAATTGAGGAATCCTCTAATTAGAGGGGTCTTCTCTGGTTAGACTAGATTTAATCTCTCTCTCTCTCTAATCTCATGTGTTGAGAACTCGACCTTCATATACACCAGTAGAGCTTCAAGCTTGGACAGTAAAGCCCTGCTGAACTGGTACCGGCAAACATGTGCGAACTCTCGGAGGGGCTAGTCGTTGGATCACCAATGGTTGACTCTCACTCTACTGGATCAAGAAGTACAAGGCGCGAGGAGGAGGAGGAGGAGGCTGCGTTCTCTCGACCAGGCTTGGTTGAGGGAAATCATCGACAGGCCACATCGACTACGTCATCGACACTTCTTCCGCTTCAACGGTGTTGGTAACGTACCCCGTCTAGATCTTAGAATCTTTTTATTCGCATTTATCTTCATAGTAGATCTTGGTAGTTGTGTAGCATTCTAGACGGAAATTTTTTAATTTACCGTACGCGCGACCCTACATGCTGAAACTCCCAAGTCCCGACGCCAGAAAATACTCTTGATGACGGCTGAACGTATCACCACCCATTGGGAATCCCAAGAGGAAGCTGATGTAGTGCATTTGATGGAAGATTTTCCATTAGTTATGAAGCCAAGGTTTATCGAACCGGTAGGACTTCAAAGACTTGAACGCAGTGCCAATCCACCCTGGCACTAGCAAATTGGCGTGGACCTACACACAACACAGACACTCAACTTTGCCCCACGATTAAGAAAGGTTGTCAATTTTCCCGTCATGCTAACGTATGGTGTGAAAAACAATGATGAAAGTATAAAGGAACAGCGAGCAAGTGATGATTAAACGCAAAGGAAATGAGTTGTAAACAACGTAAAAGAATGGACGGGGGGCCATAGTTTCACTAATGGTGTCTCCCCATAAAACAGTAAACATGTTGGGTAACAAATTATAACTAGGCAATTGACAAATTGTGATGGCATGACAATGCTATTATAAAAATATAAAGTTCATTGTAATATTTAATTGGGCATTACGTCTAACATACATAGACCGCTATCCAGCTGCATCTATGACTAATAATCCACCTCAGGTGCACTTCTATGTTTGCCACCCTTGGTATTAAGCTGCAAGCAACTAGATAATTGCCTTAGGCTTCATACATAACGTAAACAATGTTTATAAACATAAAGAAATAAACACCGTTGTTTTACCCCTAGTAGCAACAGCACATCCTCGGTCTTAGTTGTTTCTGTCATCTCGAGCCCAGACACACGGGAGGCTGATACGTCCCAAACGTATCTATAATTTTTGATGTTCCATGCTTGTTTTATACCTCATGCTACATGTTTTATTTACACTTTACATCAATTTTATACTCCCTCCGTTCTAAATTAGATGACTTTCATTTGTCTAAAAATGGATGTATTTAGACATGTTACAAGTATAGATACATCCGCATGTAGACAAATAGAAGTCATCTAATTTGGAACGGAGGAGTACATTTTCTGAAACTAACCTATTAACCTAGTGCCAGTGCCAGTTTATGTCTGTTTTGTCTATTCATTGCAGAAAAGGCCCAAAAATAGAAGTGCTCGGAATTGGACGAAAATTTATGTGATTTATTTCCAGCACAAATAAGCCACGGAGCCAAAATATCAGACGGAGGGGACCCACCATTGGGGCACGTGACCCTATGGCGTGGCCTGGGGTGGGTCGCGCGCCCAGGCCACCTGGTCCACCCTTCCACCGCCTTTTGTCGAGTCTTCGCCTATAAATTCACTCCTGACCTAAAAACGACGACCCCCGAAGGATTTCTCCAGAAACACTCCCGAGCTCCGCCATCACCAAAAACCCTATTTCGGGGGACAGAAGTCTTTGTTCCGGTACTCTGCCGGACGGGGAATTGCCCCCGGAGCCATCTTCATCGCCGTTGCTGCCTCCCATGATGCGCCGTGAGTAGTCCTTAATCGAGGTTGAGGGCTTGTGCCTGTAGGTGTGTGGTTATCTCTCTCTCCCATGGTGTGATCTTTGTGTGATCATGAGCATTGTAATCTAGTTAAATTCATAGATGTTTCCCCTTCATTATGTTATGGATATGTTGCTCAATTGGTTTTATCTAGTATAATTTCCGGAGTCACCTTTGTCCCATGGTGCGAAGTTGACAGTGCGCGTGCCGTGTGTGGCTCTACTGGATAATAGATTAGAGGGATACTTACCATGAGTTGTTCTTTCTGTTGGATGGCATTATGAAATTGTGGTGTTTGTTTACTACTGTCTTGGGGTGCTCATAGTGACCCCTAGATTGGGAATGACGGACATTAAGGTGTGTTTTGTAGCCCTACGCGGTGGTAATGGTGTTTCTTATACAGCAGAAGAATAGTTTCGAGTAGCATCTAAGTTGCATATTGAAGAGGAAGTATTTTGCATGTGTTCAATTATATTACAATTGTTGGGAGTGACCACTAGTGAAAGCATGATCCCTAGGCCTTGTTTCTAAGCATTGAAACACCGTTTATTTCCAGCTCTGTTGCATGTTTGCTCGCTGCCATTTTTACTACAGATTGCAATTACCACTTGTTACTATCCATATCACCTGCACTTTACCATCTCTTCGCCGAACTAGTGCACCTATACATCTGACAAGTGTATTGGGTGTGTTGGGGACACAAGAGACTTCTTGTATCTTAATTGCAGGGTTGCTTGAGAGGGATATCTTTGACCTCTACCTCTCTGAGTTCGATAAACCTTGGGTTACTCACTTAAAGGAAATTTGTTGCTATCCTACAAACCTCTGCACTTGGAGGCCCAACACTGTCTACAAGAATAGAAGCGTGTAGTAGGCATCAGAGGCATGAACCTACTATCTAGCACCAAACTCTCTCTTGAAGATACATACAATCATTTGGCCAGAGTAAACACATGGATGGGAGAGCATGCAACATCATAAATAAAACATGGATATGATAACAAAACATGAACAATCTGATCATAATTTCAAAATTCATCGGATCCCAACAAACACAACATGTAGCATTATTACATAATAGTGATCTTGATCATGTTACGCAGCTCACAAGATCTAATTACTGATATGGACCCGTAATCCAAGGATGAACTACGCACGCATCACTCTGGAGATAGGCATGGCGATGAAGAGGCCTCCAGTGATGATCTCCCCTCCGACGGGTGCCGAGAAGAGCTTTAGAACCCTCCCGGATTAGGGTTTCAAGTTGACAGCGGTCTCGGGTCGAGTTTCTGGAAAATATTGACCGCCCTAAAGTTTTCGGGCGAAGATAAATATATAAGCGAAGAGGCGGCGCCAGGGGATCACCAGGGAGCCCAGGCGGCCCCACCCTAGGCCGCGCCGGGAGGTCGCCTGGCCCACCTGGTGGACCCCTCCGTCTCTCCTTCGACTCCGTCTTTGCTTCGTGATAAAAATGCCCTCCGTGAATTTTCAGGTCTTTTGGAGAATATTTCCTTAATAACGTTTCTAAAACAAAAAGATAGCAGAAAACAGTAACTGGCAATGGGCATCTTGTTAATAGGTTAGTTCGAAAAAATGCCCTAAAATGATATAAACTATAATAAAAACATGTAGCAATGGTATAAAACAAGCATGGAACAATCAAAAATTATAAATACGTTTGAGGCGTATCAAGCCTTCGTGGCGTACAAGTGTCCTTCATGGTATCCCGCACCTTTCCAATGGTGACTACCTTTCTTTTTTGAAGGGAACATCGAGATATGTCTTCGTCTCCTCGTGCCTCGTTATTTCTATACCCGAATTTATTTCCTCGTGATAGCCTTCGACATTAAAGTTGTATTTATCTTGTTTATCACTTGTGACATATCTCTCATTCTCATCTTGTTTAGATTAAGTTGTTGGTGCACTTAGTTGAGACTAGATTATTTAGGATTTGTGATTGAAAACTAAATGATAGTTTATTTATGCATTCTTTCAAGTTAAATTCGTAATTGATTTTAAAGACGCATATTGACAACCCCCCCCCCCCCCCCCCCCCCCATTCTCTATAGGCGACATCTCGATCTTTCGGTGAACATGGCAGTACATCCGGTCTGGGCACGTCAAACCCATGTGTGGCAAAATACACCACCCACTGCTGGCACTCACCACCTCGCGGCAAAACGTTCCACATCTCACCCCCATGCGCTCTAAGAAGTTGCCCTATCCCCGTCATTCTAATCAAGGGGCCCATGTGGCCAGCTCGATCCCACAGTAGGCCTTCTATCTCTAACTCAACCATACACTTGGCAAGTCGGATAACGCAATGTGTAGTTATTTGATTCTGCTAATTTCATCTGTATATATGCTCGAACTGGTTGGCACTTTAATTAATGTTTTGCACTCGATCTATCCTCTCAAATAGCTTTCAACAGTTTATTACTCGATCTATTTGCTACGCCTGGCCATAGTTAATTTCGCACTCGAACAGATGTTGGAATGCTTTGACAAAGTTTTGTACTCGATATCTTTGCCTTCTCTGACCTGTGCATATTTTCAACTAATCAAGCAAGTAGGACATTATCACCTTTGCGCTTGCCCATCGCTAATGATTTCGTTCGATTGATCCATTGAGACACGTTTTGCACTTGATTTGTTCAATTGTTTGAACCCCTTGAAATTGTCGCGCACTCAATTTGTTTGTTTGAATTAGTTGGAATTGTATATATTGTGCTAGATCGGTTTATTCTCTCAAATACATAACCATTAATTTTTTTGCACTCAGTTTGTACACCAGCCTATTAGTTGAAATGCCTTCAATCATCTAGGCTAAACCACACAACCCCGTCCCCGCATCGCTCCTAGGGGGCGATACGGGCGACCAACATCGCGACCACCTCCCAGCCCCCGCTTCCTCCTCCTCCTTGTCGCCGTCAGGCGTAGCCTCGCCAGGCATAGCTCGGGGTAGCCGGCGGTGGCGGGCCTCTCCTCCCTCGCGCGCGAGGGTCTCCGGCTGGAGTGACGCGGCGCCCTGGACGGCACGTTGCTGGCGGCGGAGCTAGTGGCGCGTTGCTAGTGCTTCGGGTCTGTGGCGGTCAGGAGACGCGGCTCTATGGTCTGAGCGGTGAAAGCCAGGGCGGCGGCCCCGGACGGTTTGTGGGCGCCGAGGCGGCGGCCTCGGTAATCGATGTGGTCATGGCCCTATGAGGCAGGGTTGTGCCTCTACTTCGCAGGCCGCAGAACTTGTGCCGCGAGGGTGGCGGTTCGTCGCTATCGTTTTTTTCTTTTTTTTTCATCCTTATCGCCTTGTGCGATCCTGTTTTTTCGTTTCTTTTGTTTTCATCCTTATCGCCTTGTGCGATCCTGTAAATATTCTACCTGCTTAACATATGTGAGCCAACAATTGCTGGACCTTTCAAAAGAAATGCCTTCAATCTTGTCACCATGGATCTATATCCTCAATGGATGGACATAATTGGATAGTGCCTTCCCAAAAATTCTCACCTGCATAGCTTAGTTGCATGGAAACTTTACGGGGTTTATTAGAGCTCGTTGAGATAATTAGAATATGGTGTGTACGTGCTGCCAATGTCATAGAGCTCTTAAGCAGACTTATCCCTGGTCGAACTGCTTATGGCTTTGCTCATACCAACTCCCAAGTCTCGCGGGTATGAGTTGATATGTTCACACAGCTAGCGGTATGAGTTGATATGTTCACGCAGGCTCTTATAAGAGACTTGCAATCACTATGGAAGGGTGTTGTTACTGAAAATGTGCTTGCCAAACCTGATGATGATCCGGTGTATTTGCATTGCATGCTGCAATCACTACATAGGTCTGTAATCCACATTAAATATCTAAAACATCTTATATTATGGAATGGAACCGATGGAGTATTTCACTTCACATGTACTCCCTACATCCCAAATTAGTTGACGCAGATTTATCTAAATATCTTAGCAATACATCCATATTTAGACAAATTTGTGTCAACTAATTCAGGACAGAGTACAGATTTGTCAAAAAAAAAACTTGAGAAAGGTCAAAATGTCAAACCAGCAACCATGTGAGCACCAGGAGAAGGTAGATACAGGAGGGTTATGAACAGAACATACCATGCTTGATATTGGAAAAAATAAGCTAATCTTGAAGATTATAGGGCATACAGTTGGCACTGAGCTAAAGACTCGTTGCAATTTCTATCAACAGACAAAAATATGTGTGTTTTAGACGTACAGCAAGGTGAGTTCCTGCATGCGATTAAAGCGACATTTCCGACGTGATTCTACAACAAGGTGAGTTCCTGAATGCGGAAAAAACTGAAGTGAGTCTTGTCACCCGCTCGTACAGCTCCCAGTTCTGGCGAGGTCATACAGGTAGGTCCTGTCCTGTTCATTCTTGAATCTGAATTCAATGATTTTGAGCTAAAATTACATGCGTGAATTGCGGAATTACCATTTGTACAGAAATACGGTTTTTACAGTAAGAACATATTATTCACGGGTATAAAGAAAAACTCACCAGGAGCATTCCTAAAATAATATTAATTTACTGATAAGGAAATTCTTGGTGAATATAAGGGTCCACTAAACCTAGACAAATGTGTAATTAAGGTGTGGTTCTATACAGCTCATGTTGCTAGATCTCAAGCACTTCTGATAATTGATATCAACTGGTTGCTAACAGTTATGTGTACTCCAATAAGTCCATTCTTTGGGGACATGTGCAACTTTCCACAAATGCCAAGTGTTGCAAGTTTAAGGCAATAGAGAGAGGATGGCATGGCTGTGAAAACATCATATTATAACACAGCAAAAAATGTGATACTTACGTAGCCACAAAGTACCTATGACATGGGAAGCATATAGGAAGGAAGTCATCATCTTCTCCTTGGAGCAGCAATTGGCGCCCTTTGTGCTGCAGCTTGACCCTGCCCTCCGGCTTGCTCCTCCGGTATGTTTGCTGCTGCCGTGACAGCATTCATGACAATGAGTCCAAGAGGAATTATGTACATCCACTGCAAAGCAGGAAGCAACAGTCAGAACTTTTCAAGCCATGTAGAGACAACAAAGAAGAAGTTGAACAATATACACTTGATATTTGTAACTACACTCACATATTTAGCCCAGAACGATTTCTCAGGTGGTTTCATCACTTCACCAAGTCCACTCTCGGTTTCTATTAATTGCTCTACAAATGATGGAGTTCTGCAAGTGCGCAACTTAGTTAGAACTCGAACAAGGTGTCACTGGAGAGATGATAGCTCTGAGACTGTTCTCCAGCAACAGATTCGTTACTGTGGAACGGTTGCTTATATGAATGTGAACTGTATTCTTTCAGGTGCTCTACTTGCTATTTTCTCAACCTCAACAAAGCAGTGATTTTACCTTGGTGCTTGTTCAGCAGTCTTCAGAACAGTGTAGGAATTGAATGTCCATTTTGATGGCTGAACAAGAATTTAAAAGCATAAATATAACCATGTGTCCTTCGTTCAAAGTTTAACCTAGGCAGTATAACTCTTTAACATATTTATGTTCGAGGTTCGTGAAGCTAACCAGGTAGCTCTATGCAATGAACATAACAAGTGCAAATAAAGCTATTATCTTAATGTCCTTCCACAGCTAGATCATATTTTTCTAGTATTGTAAACTTCCTAAAACCCCTTCATTTGAGTTTTTTATAAGTTCTCTAATAAAGCAGATGCCTCTACAATCTATTAAATAAAAATAGTAAATCTAGATATACTATTATCTTAAAGTCCATCCACAATTATATCATATTTTGTTTAGTTGTACAAAACAAATGCCCAGGTGTATTTTGCTGGGACATACAGTCAAAAGGTTCTAGGTTTTTATTATCAACCGCATGTAACCCCATAAACAGGGTTTCAAGCAAGATTATTATCAACCGCATGTAACCCCATAAACACGGTTTCAAGCAAGTAACTTACTACTTTCATTGGACGAGGATATTGGCATCCACCAACAGAACCATAATTAACTGCCAAAATATTTACACCATCCTGCAAATAAGGCAGCATAGCTTAATATGAGCCAAACACCCAAGAGAACTTCTATGAACATTCATCTACAGAAAATGATAATAAGGCAGCATATAATATGAGCCAAACACCCAAGAGAACTTTTACGAACATTCATCTACAGAAAATGATGATTATTCTTTCGAATGTTCATCCTGCGGAAGACGTTACCGTTCAATTATATTATAATGCCTACATAAGATGATAAGATATCTTCAAAAGCTTCACGGAACAGACATGCTACATGTTAGGTACATGTTATGGTTTCTAAGAAATAAGCAAAGGCCAATAAGGCCATATGTTGTTCTAAATACAACAATACGGGAAATTCCAATTTGGAAACAGGCTGCAAGGGAATCAGACATGTAATGGAAAATGAGGACGAAAGTTGAAATACTCAGGTTGAACCAAACTTTATAGAGTACTAATGCCCTAATGTCAAATGGCTAGCAGTACAATGTAACGCCCTAAGCTGCAGCTTTGTTAGGGAAGGAAATTATGTGACCGATGCTGAGAATTACATTGGAGTCGCCTTATAAGGTATAGGAAGTCGTATCTGGAAGGGGGCAGTAGGGGATCATTTTAAAGATGGGCAGTCGTATCCTGAAGGGAATGCAAATGTTTTTAGTGTGAACAGAAGGGGAATGATACCTGACTTTGATAAGAAGAAAGTCCAGAAAGGATAATGGACACTAACAGATATTTCTAAAAACATACACTGAAGGAATTACTTAATTGTGTCTATTACAATCTCCTAAGGAACACTGAATTTAATCAATCCTAATGTGTTCCAAACAAAACACTCAAGATGTGCTATCCTAACTGCCATTGTCTGTGATCTGTGCCAAATGTAGATGCACCATAGAGAAAGTTCACAACAAGCAAATAATTAATCAACATGAATTCACCCAACCCTAAATTATATGGAAGATGTGTCGAGATGTACCAATTCTTTCCTCATCATGAAGTAATCAATTGTACAGGGTAATCTACAAGTAGCAATTGAGAAATCTAGAGAATTACCATGTGGATGACAATATGTTCATCCAAGCTGTCACGTGGAATGCATCTCTGAAAAACAGGCAGTACACAGTTGAGAAACTAAAAACATAACATTAGAATCACGGCAATTGCCAACAGAAAAACATTCAAATTACACAGATGATGCCTCTTAGAAAGATATGCATCTCGCAATGGCCTTTGCTTCAAGGTAATTTATGTTCTAAAAATCTCAATCCATAACAATATGAAACTTATAATGTATCCATTGGATCTATCTTGCAACCAAGCATTTAGCAACAAGGTCAAGAGAAACACTCTGAAATAAGCCCACAACTCAACTTACAGCTTTGATCGAGGAATAAACATAATCTTTTCTTGTAGGATCCAACACATTAGATGGTAGCCTTATTGTATAAAAACCATCTTCGCTCAGTAATTTCTGGAGTGCCAATAAAATGCACAAGCACCAAATAAGTCAGAATAAACAATGAAGCAAAAATAATGAAATCAACAGAAGTGAGAACAGAGACAAGAAGGTACCTTAAATGCATCTTTTTCATCCGCAGTCAACTCATTCCTCGCAAAGCGGAGCTTAGTGAGAGTCTGATCCAAAAATGGAGTCGCGTAAATTATAAATATATACAACCTCACTTACATTCAGCGTTAAAGGAAGAACATATGGACCTAACATATGGTTAGCTCGAGGGCCATGTTGACATGGTTGCTTTTTCAATGACAAAACCTGGTCAAATATTCTCCCCATTTCAAAATACTACCAAATTAACCCACCAATAATGGTAAAGCAAAAGTTCCATCCTAAATTGAACACTAGAATAAAAACTGAAGAGGAATTGTAAGAATATCGAACAAAAATTAGCGAGACAAACAATTAACCGGACGAAGATAATTCGCGAAAGGTTTCCTTGCTTCGAGTGATGAGACCCAAAATCATTCAACGTCACCAAAATTAATGCAAAACTAGGAACCACGTAATGTTCTCCTTATAACCAAACAGTTGTTCATATAGCCTAGGCTCTCATCGAAATCGCGTTCTCATGGCATCAAGTTCATGATTTTCCAAAAAAAAAAAGTGATTTAAATGCGACATTGGTCGATAACTTCGAAGCTAAACAACTTCATGTCTAGGACCACACACAACTTTTAAGATCTGTCCATCCACTTCCCACCTAAACTTAATACCGGTGTCTTTAGCACATGTGGGGAACATGGTTGAAAATTATCAGTCCACTTTCACGAACAACTGAAGCAGCATTTGAGTCTGGAGTTGGAAGTTCACAAGTTGCATAGATAATTAGTTATTACGCGCTTACTCATAAGGTTGGCCAACAACTTCTGAACTATTTAAATGGCTCTAAACAACCCAACTAGAGCGGATGTTCTTACCCTCTCTACCCAATCTCTAGAGACAAGCCGTGTTCAATTAAGAAAAGACAAACCTCCTTTTAGTGCAACATTGTTAAACTGAAACACTCCTTTTTATTATTGGGAACCACAACCATCTAGGTTTTTTGGCTCAGTTATCCTGGTGTCTGCTTCAGTTATTACAGTAAACACTCTACTCTTGATTGCATTTGCATGGTCGAGTACATGAGGATTAAAGCGCGTGGTTGGGTGAGCTCAAATCAACAGGATGGTGTAACCAAGATATTGGTTGTGTCACTTGTTACAAGAATCCAGGTTATCATAATATTAAATCGTGAAAATCAGGCATCCCATCTCATCCCGTATCAAAGCTTCGGTTTTCACATGGTAGGCCCTACGAGCTAAGACATCGAGCTAGAGGATATATAGAAATTAAAAACCCCAATATGGTATTAGAGATATATTGCCCACAGTGTTAGATGCAAGCTTTAAATACTAGATCACACGGAGTGGTCAATCTTCACGACATAGGATTGTAACATACACGCAAACCAAGGAATGGCATTGCAAATCACCATCTTGGTTACAGCACTATATGTGACCTGAATTTGTCCAACCACATGTTTTGATCCTCGTCTACTCAACCAAAAAAGTACAAATGACAACTATGCAATCAAGAAGCAAACAGATAACATAGGCAAATTAGTCATGTAATTCCAACTCCTGAAGGGTGTTTTAACACACAGCCTAGAAACAATAGGTTGTTCTTTTAAATCATACGTGATCTGCCGAAAGAATGTGTAAAGGGATACTTATGCTAGGAAGTATAAACAACTCTCCAGGTTGGGAGATACAGAGTAAACTTGCAGAGGTGTTCAAAAAGTCATGCACGCTAGGATTGTAGTCATGACTACACACTCCAAATGCTGCACACTTTCTGTTTTGACTGAAGTAGATTGATAGCTTTCCATTCATGTCCAGCACATAAGCTTAAAACAACCAGATAGCTTAGGTGATTTGTGGATGGGTGGAATACATTCTCCATTCCAAAAATTAGTCCAATAATATGGTGTTTATATTACACAAAATACTAATAGACACCATTAGATTCATATACGAAAGAACTTTGATATGATTGTGATTTTTAATCATTGACTAACTATTGTTGTATTGTACGAGTAATTTACGATCAAAGCATGCATTTCGATAGTCAAAATGTGCTTTATATTTTGCAACGGAGGGGGTATATACTAACTAGCTTAGCTTAGCTAGGCAAGGAAATAGCTAGGACACGTGACAGAAAATTTACATTGTAAATCATTAAATCTGTAATGCAGCAAATCAACATGTTCTGGCCCAAAAGCCGATGGAGTAAACAGCAGCTAGGCCTTCATGCAACCTGTAACAACTGTCTATCGTGAGCTTTTTGCTCAGCATCATAAACGTGGCATGTCACTCTGCTCAATCTGTCATGATCTCATATCCAATGACGCTAATTTCTCTAACCACACAGAGTGTCTGCCTAATATTGGGCAACCACAAATGATATAGTAAAGCTTGACTATCAAGCAAACAATGCCTTAAACCCCATTGTTTCCAGCTCATAATCTTCTATTAACTTTGATTGTGATACCTACGGGCCACAGCTAGATAATAGCAGCTAAACCAAATGAACTAACAAATCATCAATCCTAAATTTAATAGCTCTGACACTACAAATATGTTTCCTAAATGAAAAATAACAAACTGACCACCTCCACCCCCAATCTCCAGTCACCTCCTTCCTGCCCCTTAACTACAGCTGCGTCAAAAGGAATAACAAATGAAACAACAGAACGACTACCAGATCCGATCTGTAGTTCACTTTACCTAGCAATTTCAATCACATCTTTCAGCGCATCTATCGACCAAACTACTGACAGGGGCACGCAATGGACCAAATCTATCCCTAGGTAGGGTCTAATCACGGCCAGCAACCTAGCCGTCCACAGATCACAGGATCAGGAAGTAGCGAAAACAGATCAGCAAGCAACGGGAGACACGACGACGAGATCGAGCAACCAAGTACTGAAGGGAAGCTACCGAAGTGAGGCGAAGCAAACCTGGGTGCCGTGGACGGAGGACTTGAGGCGGGCGGAGAAGGACCCGGCGGGGGTGAACCCTGTGCCGGCTCCGAGGTCGTGCTCGAGGGTAAACTGGACGGTGTTGGACTCGGAGGCGCCGGCCGCCTGCGTTGCGTCCGCGGATCGGCGGCGGGGGGAGGAGGCTACCGGCGCCGGCGTGGCGGGCCGAGAGGGGATGGTGGAGGGCCTGGTGCCCTCGAACTCGTCATCGTCGTGCAGGAGAAGCTCGTCGGACTGGAAGGCGGAGAGGGAGTGGGCGAGGAGGAGGAGGGGGAGGAGCAGGAGGAGAGGGCGGCGCGGCGCGGCCATGGCTTTGGAAAGAGGCTTCGATGCGTGAGAGATCTCGGCCGACCGAGCTGATGTATGCAGAATTGCAGATTGAAGGATGTGTTTCGTTACGACTTTAGGAGAGAAGACAATATTATCCCTGAACTTGTCATGAACTCTACTTTTGGTACATCGAACTCTCAAAAGCAATCAAATTAAAACCCTGAACCCCTCTCCCACCCCTCATGTTTTCTCCACGTATAAGGGATCTTTTGATTCAAAGAAATCTCTTTTTTTTTGGAGGATTTGATGCTATGTAAACATTTTTCTACGTTGATCAAACGTTGATTTATAGCATTGCTTCCTATAGGGGATCATTGTGCTTTTCATAGAAAATTTTGCATTCATTCCAACATCTTTTTACAATTCCTTTGTTTAATTGTTTTCCTATGCCATCAAACACTCTCTAGTTCAAAAATGCTAATTATATACTCTCTCAGTTCACAAAAGGATGTCTCAACCTAGTTTAAATTTGCATGTATCTAGACATGATTTAGTGTGTAGATACATGCAAATTTGAGCTAGGTTGAGTCATCCTTTTATGAACGGAGGGAGCAGGATTTAAATGGGCATGTTAGTGCAATCTTGTACTTTTCGTGTTCTTGTGTTTTGAAATTTCTATGAATCAAAAAAAAAAAACCTAAAGATTATCCTGACACACATGGTTTCTACCGTGTTGGTCGAATGGGTCTACACACACAAAGCCGAGAATCTTCTTGAAGGTTCCATCTGAACCCCTTTCGAAGGTAAGCCACGGGTTCAGAACAAAAAAATTGCATGGAAGTAAGGAACCAGAAGACCCCCTCGTATGCACATGGGGCTCTTATTTGTGACATATGAGGACTCTCATGTATATGAAAGGAATCACGTAACAACCGAAGACTATATAAGAGGGCACATGCCTGCGTGAGTGACCTATCAATTCAAGAACTACAAAAGTATCATTGTTGTCATCTCGTCAATATCGTCCAAAGCCGTATCGATCTGGGGTTCTTAACCTCCGTTCGATCACCTCGAAACCTCGTCAAGACCATCTCTTGATCTTGTCGAGTCCCCTTCCCCATACATCATAATCCACTTCATATTCCTCATATAATATAATGAAGGCAGGAGTAGGGTTTTTATCCCCCCCCCCCCCCAGGGGCATGAACCTGGGTAACTGTCATGTGTTACATATGGTGATCTGAGTCCTCCCACAGCCAAATAACATATGTGTTCTTGCAGGTAATCCAACGAAGTTAGAATCCCCCAAGATTTTATACCTTGACGGCTAGCGTCGACCATGGGGACCTCGCATCATCATATCAGACCTACTTCAGCGACTTCGAACTCGCACTAGGACAAGATGAGGTGCGCCTTTAACTCCGATAACTTTGACATGAAAGACCTCACCCCAAAACTCTCTCCAAGGTAGGATGTGGGCGCCACCGAGTTTGGTATGGTGCACCTCAAACTCAAGCTCGCCACCATGCCGCGGGACGAGGTTAAGGCGATCCCCTTGCGAGAGGACCAATTTGGTAGAATACTTAGGATGGGTTCCACCTAGATCCAAAAAGGAAACTCAAGCTCATCACCTTCCTTCGGGAAACACATGGATGTATTCGCAGGGAATCCCTCCTACATGCTTGGGACTCCGAGGGAAATCACATACCACAAATTGGGTATCAGCGAGTCCGCCGGCGTGTCAAACTCAAAGGTTTACTCCCAATTTGTCCAAGCAAAAGAAGATGATTCAGCAAGAAGTCAAAAAGCTACTCAAAGACAGTTTCATCGTCGGAGCTCTATATTCGACTTGGGATAGCGAACCCAGTGATTGTCTTGAACAAGAATTTGATGTGTGTGGATTACACGAGGATGGACAAGGCTTCCAAAAGTTTACTCTCATGTGCCTCTTATTTACCAAATCATCGACTTGACCTTAGGTTGCCGGTAGTTGTGCCCTCTAGATGCATACTAGGGTAACCACCATATCTAGATGAGACAGATCTACCAGCCGACCATGCAGTAAGCCTTTTGCACCCAGATCAACAACAAATGGAAGTATAGATTGATGACTTGGTAGTGAAGTCAAAGAAGGGCGAAAACCTCCTTTCGGCGCCCAGACCTTTGCAAACACGCGGAAGTGTCAAAATCATGCTTAACCCGACCAAGTGTACACATGCTTAACGTGGAAAGGTGGGAGCGACGAGGCAACACTACCCGAAGCGCTGCGATCGAGGGGTGTGTCGTTCTCTTGGTATCCCCAATCTACACATGCTTAACGTGGCACTTTGATGCCGCTTGGCGTTGCTCCAATGCGTGGAGGTGGACAAACCATGAAGGGAGTTTAACCTTCATCTGCCTTGCCAATCCAAGGTCATTGTCGAAGCAATTACAAGCTACGAGCTAGGCAATGGCGTGTGTGCTCTTTTTTGGAAGGACGAATGGATTAGGGGCGCGTGTATTTGTGACCTAGCACCAAATCTTCTCGCCCTAGTCCCCCTTCGATGCGTGAACTCGAGAACTGTCAATGATGGCCTAACCATGGCGCGACTCATAGAATGTGGACCTGGACTAGGTGAAGAAGTGTTGCTGGATTTTTTTCACCTTGTGGAATGCGCTCGCTGATCTTCAGCTAGACCGAGAGAAAGATGATGTGCTCATTTGGCGTTGGATGCCTGATGGTAAATTCTCGGCCAAACCATCTTACAACGCCTTCTTTGTCGGTCAAATGATTGCAACATGTTGTGATCGAATCTTGAGATCGAGGGCACCGTACATGTGTAGGTTCTTTACTTGCCTTTCGGCGGAGGACCGATGTTGAACTGCCGACAGGCTACAGCTCCATGGACTCCCTCATCCGACCTCATGTGTACTTTGTGACCAAGAAACGAAGACCATGCAACATCTCCTGCTAGGATGTGTCTTAGGCTCTTAGCCCACGAAGTTTCACTACTAGAAACAAGGCCTTTGGTCCAGAGCAAAATTGAGCTCTAGTCCCGGATGGATTTTGCACCGGGACTAGAGAGGGGGACTAGTCCCGGTTCAACGGCTACGAGGCCGCACTAGACTAGTCCTGGTTCGAACGGGACCTCTAGTCCCGGTTCGTAATACGGACCAGGACTAGAGGGCTCTCGCCCGGCAGGGCCACGTGCGAGAACCTCTAGTCCCGGTTGGTATCACGAACCGGGACTAGAGGTCCTCTGTTTTCCTATATAGCATTGACCCTGCGCACCCCCTTTCCTCTATTTTTTTTTCATCCTATAAGGTGAGAGGTGTGTGCTAGTTTGTTGTTCCTTCCTATGCACAAGAGGTGTTCGATGAAATGCCCGAGCTAGCCAGCTTCCTTCTCCTCTGTTCTTCACCACCGAGCTCGAGTTTATCCCCATTTTCTCCACGATTTGTCAAGATTTGGCGGCGCCCCTTCTATTGAAGTGTTCCAAGAGATTAGCAACTTTCATTGATAATTAAGCTCACTACATGCTATGTGTTGTAAGTATGAGGCATGTTCTTGATTGTTGCAATGGCCGATGATTTTTTAGTTATGGTTTGATAAAATGCACGTGTAGTTCGTAGTTTAGTTATGTGCGACTATAATTGTTGGACCAAGCACGGAGAAAGAGGGGTTATAATGGAAGACAATGAAGAAGAAGAGGATAATGACAACTATCCTATGTTCAGTGAACACAGTGGTATTACAATGGGGGAAGACGAAGCTGAAGAAGAGCCCATTGTTGATGAGCCCGATGATGATCTTCGTCGGGCCATTCGTGATGCACAGATAAACTGCGGAAGTGAAAACGAGAGGTTGAAGTTGGAGAGCATGTTAGAGGATCACACAAAATTGTTGTACCCAAATTGCGAAGATGGCCAGAAAAAGCTGGGTACCACACTGGAATTGCTGCAATGGAAGGCAGAGAATGGTATATCTGACAAGGGATTTGAAAATTTGCTGAAAATAATAAAGAAGATGCTTCCAAGGGATAACGTATTGCCCCCCAGTACGTACGAAGCAAAGAAGGTTGTCTGCCCTCTAGGATTAGAGGTGCAGAAGATACATGCATGCATCAATGACTGCATCCTCTACCGCGGTGAGGAGTACGAGAATTTGAATGCATGCCCGTATGCGGTGCATTGCGGTATAAGATCAGGCGAGATGACCCTGGTGATGTTGAGGGCGAGCCGCGCCCCAGGAAGAGGGTTCCTGCCAAGGTGATGTGGTATGCTCCTATAATACCACGGTTGAAACGTTTGTTCCAAAACAAAGAGCATGCCAAGTTGTTGCGATGGCACAAAGAAGACCGTAAGAAAGACTGATGCTGAGACACCCCGCTGATGGGTCGCAGTGGAGAAAAATCGACAGAGAGTTCCCGACATTTTCAGATGACGCAAGGAACTTAAGATTTGGTCTAAGTACAGATGGCTTTAATCCTTTGGGGAGCAGAGCTCCAGTCATAGCACCTGGCCTGTGACTCTATGTATCTATAACCTTCCTCCTTGGTTGTGCATGAAGCGGAAGTTCATTATGATGCCAGTGCTCATCCAAGGCCCGAAGCAACCCGGCAACGACATTGATGTGTACCTGAGGCCATTGGTTGAAGAACTTTTACAGTTGTGGCGTGAAGAAGGTGTACCTGTGTGGGATGAGCACGAAAAAAGGAATTTGACCTACGAGCGTTGTTGTTTGTAACCATCAATGATTGGCCTGCTCTTAGTAACATTTCAGGACAGTCAAACAAGGGATACAATGCATGCACGCACTGTTTAGGTGAGACTGAAAGTATATATTTAGGTAACAAGAATGTGTACCCGGGGCATCGTCGATTTCTTCCAAACAAGCATCCCGTAAGAAAGAAAGGCAAGCATTTCAAAGGTGAGGCAGATCACCGGACGAAGCCTACCCGCCTACTGGGATGTTATATATGGTATGGTCAAGGATTTAAAAGTAATCTTTGGAAAGGGTCTTGGCGGACAATCTGTTCCGAATGACGCTGACGGACACGTACCCATGTGGAAGAAGAAATCTATATTTTGGGAGCTACCCTATTGGAAAATCCTAGAGGTTCGCTCTGCAATCGACGTGATGCACGTGACGAAAAATCTTTGCGTGAACCTGCTAAACTTCTTGGGCGTGTATGGGAAGACGAAAGATACACCGGAATCACGGCAGGACCACAACGTATGCACGAACGAGACAACCTGAATCCAGAGAAGTATCAAGGTCCTGCCAGCTACGCTCTTACCAAAGAAGAGAAGGAGATCTTTTTTGAAGTCCTGAGCAGTATCAAGGTCCCGTCTGGCTTCTCGTCGAATATAAAGGGAATAATAAACATGACAGAGAAAAAGTTCCAAAACCTAAAGTCTCATGACTGCCACGTGATTATGACACAATTACTTCCGGTTGCATTGAGGGGGCTTCTACCGGAAAATGTTCGAGTACCCATTGTGAAGCTATGTGCATTCCTCAATGCAATTTCTCAGAAGGTGATCCAGAAACTCTACCAAGTTTACAGAAGGATGTGGTCCAATGTCTTGTCAGCTTCGAGTTGGTGTTCCCACCATCCTTCTTCAATATTATGACGCACCTCATAGTTCACCTAGTCGAAGAGATTTCCGTTCTCGGTCCTGTATTTCTACACAACATGTTCCCCTTTGAGAGGTTCATGGGAGTCTTAAAGAAATACGTTCATAACCGTGCTAGGCCAGAAGGAAGCATCTCCAAGGGCTATGGAACAGAGGAGGTCATTGAGTTTTGTGTTGACTTTATTCCTGACCTTAAGCCGATCGGTGTTCCTCAATCGCGCCATGAGGGGAGACTGCGTGGAAAAGGCACGCTAGGAAAGAAAGCAACAATATGTATGGACGGACATTCTTTCACTCAAGCACACTACACAGTTCTACATAATTCCAGCTTGGTGGCTCCGTATATCGTGGAACACAAAATTTTTACGCTCGAAATACCCGGAGCAACCTGAAGATTGGATTGATGGAGAACACGTGAAGACTTTCGGCGGTTGGTTGCAAACACGTCTCATTAATGACACCACTGTTGGAGAACAGCTATACTTGTTGGCCAAGCAACCATCTTCGACTATATTGACTTTTCAAGGGTACGAGATAAATGGGAATACATTTTACACGGCCGACCAAGATAAAAAGAGCACCAACCAAAACAGTGGTGTCCGCTTTGATGCAACAAACAACAATGGGCAAAAGGACACATATTATGGTTACATAGAGCAGATATGGGAACTTGACTATGGACCTTCTTTTAAGGTCCCTTTGTTCTGGTGCAAATGGTTCAACCTGAAAGGCGGGGTACAGGTAGACCCGCAGTACGGAAATCTTGGGTACGACACCGAACCATTCGTCCTAGCCAGTCAAGTGGCTCAGGTTTTCTATGTGAAGGACATGTCTACCAAACCGAAAAAAAGAAAAGATAAGCAAGCGAATACATCATACGATGAGCCAAAGCGCCACATAGTTCTTTCAGGAAAAGAAACATCGTGGGAGTGGAGGACAAGACAGACATGTCAGAAGATTACAATAAGTTTCATGAAATTCCGCCCTTCACAGTGAAAACTGACCCAAGCATCGTGTTAAATGATGAAGATTGTCCATGGTTACGGCGCAATCAGAAGAAAGGGACACACACGAAGAAGAAGTTTATACCACGACACTAGAGACGGATGTTGGTGGTCATGTGTAATAATGTATGAAACCTTTTATTTAACTGTGTCCCCTGCATACAGCCCGACAGTGGCTCGTGAGTGCCTGCATATCAAATGCACCGTTGGATGTATGCAGGGAATCTGAATGATTTGTATTCGGTCGATGAACTGAAGGATTTCTAGATAGAACAAAACACACGGTTTCCCCTGCATACAACCCGACGGTGACTCGTGAGTGCCTGCATATCAAATGCACCGTCGGATGTATGCAGGGAATCCGAATGATTTGTATTCGGTCGATGAACAGAAGGATTTCTAGATAGAACAAAACACACGGTTTCCCCTGCATACAACCTGACGGTGGCTCATGCGTGCCTGCATATCAAATGCACCGTCGGATGTATGCAGGGAATCTGAATGATTTGTATTCGATCGATGAACTGAAGGATTTCTAGATAGAACAAAACACACGGTTTTCCCTGCATACAACCCGACGGTGGCTAGAGAATGCCTGCATATCAAATGCACCGTCAGATGTATGCAGGGAATCCGAATGCTCTGTATACGAAATGAACTACAATGAGTACACACTGAGAGTGCCGAAGATGTCCGAGAGGTGGGCTATATATAGGGTCGCGTGGCTCACGAAGTGGTCGTGATAGTGCTGATCCAACGGCTCACAAGTGTTCGAAAGAAACACACCGCTGATCCAACGGCTCACAAGCGCTCGAAGGAAACACACGATCCGTGTGCTTCTTCCTGATTGGGCATACTGCAGCTCACAAGCCCTCAAAAGAAACACACACCGCTGATCCAACGGCTCACCAGCGCTCGAAAGAAACACACCGCTGATCCAACGGCTCACAAGCGCTCGAAGGAAACACACGATCCGTGTGCTTCTTCCTGATTGGGCATACTACATGCACTGGTATGACACCAAGTAGGTTTGGGAGGGATTCCGACGCTCCGGAGCCCCTCTCTGGCGAAACCCTAGACCCGCTGGAGAAAATCCAGACTTACACGTCTACACCCGGTACCGGCATCAAAAGGGGGTAGAAAAGTGAAACTTTTTGCTTGGTTGGATTAGTTATTCAAATTCAAACACTTTTCATATTGAAATTTTTGTCAGATTCAAAAATATGCAAAAAATATTAGTTAATGCATTTTTAATTGAAAATGGCAAAATGGTTAATAGTTTGAATAATTATTTTAGAAAACAGAAAATGGTTTTGGATTAGTTATTCGAATTCAAACACTTTTCATGTTGAAATTTTTGTCAGATTCAAAAGTATGCAGAAGTTATTCAAATTCATATTCAAACACTTTTCAAATTCAAATTCAAACACTTGTCACTGAAAATTTGGGCCTTTGTGCGCAAAAAACACACCGAAAAACACCTTTAGTCCCGGTTCGAGCCACGAACCGGTACTAAAGGTGCATTTGCGCGCGCCGGTTGGTGCCACCGCAAAAACACCTCTAGTCCCGGTTCGAGCCACGAACCGGGACAGAGGAGGAGCCATTGCCGTGAAAACGAGGAGGAGCTAGGAGCCCGTGTCGCCGTCGCCGTCCCCGCCCGTCCCTGCGGCGCCGCCGCCGCCGCCCGTCCCCGCGCCGTCTCGCTCGTCCCCGCACGTCCCCGCTCGTCCCCGCGCCGTCGCTGGGTCGCCGCCGCCGCGCTCGTCCCCGCCCGTCTCCGCGCCGTCCCCGCTCGCTCCCTCTCCTCCTCGACCACGACGCGGAGGAGCCACCGCCGGCTAGAGGTAGGATGAATTTAGTTTTTTTTGTTGTTTTTTAGTAGGGTTTAATTAATTAGATATATTTGTGTAGTTTTTTGTGTGTAGTTTAGGTAGTTTTTTTTAGTGTATGAAATCCTAGCTAGTGTAATTAGTTTAATTTAGTTGGTAGCAAAAAATTTAGTGCTAGCAAAATTTAGGTGTTAGCAAAATATTTAGTGTTAGCAAAAAATTTAGTGTTAGCAAAAAATTTAGGTGTTAGTAAAATATTTAGTAGCAAAAATTTAGTTGTTAGGTTAGTTGTTAGTGTTAATTTTAGGTTAGTTGTTAATTTTTTTGTCTTAGGACTTCTAGTTGTTAGTGTTAATTAGTTGCTTCTAATTCTAGGTTAGTTGTTAGTGTTAATTTTTTTGTCTTATAAAAATTATGTTTTTAGTTTATTGTTCTCGGCGACGATGTACCTGTAGGACCAGAGGGGCGATGTACGGGACTAGGCTACGCCGAGCTGGCACTGGGAGGTTCTACCTTCCGGGACGCGTAGCTTGGTGAGGAATCCGGGTGACGTCGTCGACCCGGATCTTCTTTGGTGGCAGTCGCGTGGGCCACGCTCGGTGCAGAGGGAGCCGGCCCCCGAGGAGGTGGTACGTCGCTGTATCAGGGAGGAGGACGAGCACGTCCGTCGCTACATGTATTTGTTGGATAGGCAGTATAACAATAACTGGTCGTTTCTTCAGAGGGTTTCTCCTCACGTGAGCTATGACCCTGTGAGGGTTCCTTATCTTTGGATGCGCCGCACCCGCGGCTCAGCACCCCGCAGCTCAGGACCCGGTTGAAGTTAGTTTGAGAGGTTCATGCATGGGAGAGGAGATGTATTAGTGATATTATTCGTGATGTATTAGGGTTAAATAAAAATGGACCCGAGCTATGTAACTGGATTATTCTAGATGTAAGGGCGAGTTTGGTTCATGGGAGATGTATTAGTGATACTTTTGCATATTTGATCAACGCTGCTTTTGTAAAGTGAGGAAAATAATGTTCCCTACCTTTGAATTATTCTGCTAATGCTAACATTGTTTTATCTTTCTTTTGTATTAGTTAAGCAATGGATAACTTCAACAGCAGAGACAATGAAGATGACATTTTCGCCATTATACGGCAACCCGAGGGTGGAGCAGAAGTCGGTGGAGCAGAAGACAGTGGAGCAGAAGATGGCTCACAGTTTTTGAACGAGTCTGGTCCGGGAATGGAGCCGAAACAAAGAGATGAAGCCCAAACGAGCATCGAGTGCGATGATGACTCGCAAACTGGTGGACATCCGCAGTCTAGCGAGGTATATTAAACCTCTGTTGATCAGATGCAATAATTGATTTGTATATATATGTATTAACAAATGTTTCTTATTTTTAGACCTCCGCATCGACCCAATCTGGTAGAAGTCAACGAGGCCATGCCAAAGGGATGGCCGAAGATGCGCATCTCCGAATTTAGCTCGTCTCTACAGAGGGCAAACCGTTGCTTCCCAAGGCGAACGCAAATAAGTTTGTGCATCAATACGGAGTTATTGTTAGGGACAACGTCCCGATCAGCGTTCGGGAATGGAATAAGCCAGCGAAGGTAGAGGGAGTTAGTTATGTCGACGACAGAATGAAAGGTGTGCTTTGGGACAAAGCTCATTGCACATTTCACCCTACCGGTCTTGGATGATATCGCAAAGACAAAAGCCATGACGGACAAAGTCAAGCATTTCGCTCTTAAGAAGATGGCTGAACAATTCAATAACTACAAGTATCTTAGATAAGAAAGTTCCAGATTTCACTGGCACACTAGAGAGGCAGCGGGCTCACTGGGACTCATTTCTGGAGTACAAGTATTCAGAACTAGCTAAGCAAAGGTAAAAAAGAATAAGGATAATGCAGCGAAAAAGAAATATCACCATAAGATGGGGGCAGGTGGCTACAGAAGTGCCGAGCCTAGGTGGGATCAAGCTGAGGCCGCCTTGCGCGAAAAAGGGATCACTCCAGCTACACAGGACATACACCATAGGGTAAGAAATCGGATACTTGGGCATGGGGCGGAGTATGACATGGAAACAGGGGAGTTAATAATTGATGAAAAGAAAGAAGATCCTATACCCCATAAAGAATTGTTGAAGCAATCGCCGAGATTCGAGAGGGAAAGTTTATTCCCGACAGAGAGAACGATGAGCTGACAAAGGCCCTCGGGAATCATGAAAAAGGAGGACGAACACGAGGCTATGGACCTAGTGTGCCGTGGGAGAGTGGGTTTCCCGAGGACCGTGAATCTTATAGAAGCCGAGCGAGAGCAAAGAAGAGGAAGGAGCAGGAGGAATCAGACCGGTTGAGCAACCTAGAAAGAAAGAACGACGAGATACTTGCTATCGTAAAGCACCAACAGAAGGAAATAGACCAAATGCGCGAGCAAGGGGCAACTCATCAGCTGCGGCAAGATAGTCAAGGCGGCCCATCTCAGCGGAGAAGCAGTGTGGCTTCCACGGGGGTCGGTGCTGATGAGGCACCGACGGATCGCTACCCCGTGGATTATATCAGGGAGAAGACAAGTTGTGAGCTACATGTGGCAGTGAGGAACTTATCCTTGAAAGCGGCGGACGGCTATGCTTTATCCTCCGAGTCGCGATTCACCACCTCCAAGTCCACATGATGACGAGAGGGACGACCACCACAACACGAGTCCATCTCGATCTCTGCCGCCGCATCAGCCGACTCCTCAGCCGACTATGCCACCGCATCAGCCGACTCCGCCGCCTCCACCCACTAAGGCTCAGGGCCAAAAGGGGAAGCGCGCCGCTTCGTCGATGGGTTTCCGAAGCGACCCCGACAGGAGCCCCTCCCAAAAGTACTGCCGGCTCCTCCCATTAGAGCTTACGACAGGACTAAAGAGGAAAACGACGCGGTCGTGGTTGCCGAGGTGAAAAGACAGCTTGCACCAAGAAAGACCGAGCCAAAGCAAATATTTGCTCCGGAATCCATAAAGTGGGCTAAGGACTTTCTTGAGCATCCATCGCAAATTAAGATAAATAGGCCAGATGACTATTTACGCTGTATGAGGAGAGCTAGCTCCCACACGACGAGAAGTAGTAGTGCCAGCGGGAAAAGAGACGTTGCCCAGCTCAGAAAACAGGCAAAACAGTCGATCTCCCCGCTCAAGGTGCAAGCTGATCTGGGCTCCGCGGTGGACATTGCTTTATCCTACGCGGCGGAATTTGCTGCAGAAGCTGGTATTACTCTTTCTCAACTGGAAAGCGAAGATATCCCCATTTTGGATGTAGAATTATGGAAATGGGAATACGGGAAGCCTCAGCTGCCACCTGATCAGATCGAGCTTCTACCAACACGAATGCGAAAAATGCATGACTGGTACTTGCAAGTCACAAAGGTAGAGTGAAAAATGTTCCTTGTGAAAGTTACATAAGAGCATTACATAGGTGAAGACCAGGTACAAATTTATCTTCAAGAACTCTATATGTTGTACAAGCTTGATGCCCTCGACTTGAGTCTCGTCAGTACCTATTGTCTGTAAGTGATTCAATTCATTTATTTCTAAAATAAAGTCTCTAGCTCAGCTCGGTCATTACCTGTAGTAATTATGCTCACTACGCTATTATGCAGAATGAAGAGTGATGAATGTGACAAAAAAAGAATCTTTGACATTGGGATCGTTGACCCAAAACGAGTTAATGAGAGCTTGCTACAGGACTTCGCCAAGGAAACGGAGGACAACTTGCTAAGGTTCATACAGAGGCAACATTACAAAAAGAAGATATTGTTTCCTTACTACTTCAGGTAAGAGTGTTACTGTCTTGTACACATTAATTTTTGCTTACTCGATGTTAAGTCTAACTGATGAGTTACTGACGTATATAAACGTGTGCAGCTTCCATTACATTCTGCTAATCATTGAAGTTGACCCTGCAAGAGTTGAAATCTACGACTCATTGGCGTATCCCGAAGAGAAGTACCAAAGCATTCTAAATGCGCTTTAAAGGTAATTTCAATCATTATCGCACTATATCGGTCTCTTTGTTCATTTCCTGAGATATCAAGTAACTAATAACTCATTTATTCATTTTTTTGCCGGGCAGGATTTGGAAATTTTTCAAAAAGAGGACACATGGTGAATTTAAAGAGAAGCTTAGTTTTGATCATCCCAAGGTAAGTAGTACGAGCTAGCTAGGTTCGCGCATCTCTTTAATTCTAATTTCAATACCATTATACCATGCTTGATTATTATTTGATTGAATTCTATTCTCGTAAAGTACCGCGAGAGGCAGCCACCAGGGACCAATTTGTGTGGATACTTCGTTTGCGAGTGGATTCGCCGGAGGTCAGTGAGCGGAACGCACCGACATTTATAGAAGTACGTGAGCAAATATATTCACAATTTTATTTTATTACCATCAATTGTGTTGAGTGTCATTCATAATTTTTGTTATGATGATTGATATTCATATTGATCTCCTTCTTTTATAGTTGGATAAAATGTGGAGGAATCTACAACTAAAGGAGCGCTTTCTAGCAATTCAAGAGGAAATTTCGGGATTTTTGGTGGACCATGTCATAAACCCAAAGAGAAAATACAATGACACCGAATAGACGGGCTCTAGTCCCGGTTATGATCTCCATGTAATCGAATAGACGGGCTCTAGTCCCGGTTATGATCTCCATGTAATCGAATAGACGGGCTCTAGTCCCGGTTGTGATCTCCATGTAATTAATGAAAATGATTGAATTCTCATAAAAAATAAAGTATATTTTTATTAGATAGATATTTATTTTATGAACATTTTGATATGCTATATGTATTTTTCTGATTTGTAATTAATTAACCATATATTTTACAAGATTGATCATAGTTTTGAATATTCAAATAAGGCAGGAATACAAAAAAGCCAGAACCAGAGGCTGCCACGTGGAAGATCTCTAGTCCAGGGTCGTATTACGAACCGGGACTAGAGGTCCTCGACCACGCGCTCAGGCAGCGGCCACATGGGGAGATCTTTTGTCTCGGGTCGTAATCATACCATTCCCCACCCCAATCTCCTCCGCCTCTCTCGCCCCTCCCGCCGCCACCCCGCCATCGCTCCCTCGATTTGGCACTGCAGGCCATTCAGGGGACGCCGTCTGCTGCTCTTCTTCCCCGACGGTCACCGGAGCTGCTTCCTCCCCGCCACGGCCGGTGAACCTTGCGGCCACATCTCTCGGAGCGCCCGCGACACCAACGCCGCCCCGACACCAACGCAGGTACGAACTCGGCCATGGATAGCTCCGATGAATGGTACTACAAGAACTACATCCTGTGCGCGCCATCATCGGATAATTCCTCGGACGATGAGAGTGACGGCCTGGTTGCCACCCTCATCGTCAATGAGTACATTGAAAGGATGCGGCCGGTGTTCCGAGGCTCGTTGCCGGGCCATTCTCCTGCATTGGACCGGAACCGGAGAGCTGGCCAACTCCAGCTCTGGGGGGACTACTTTCGTCCCCACAGACCCACGTATCCTCCCAAGATTTTCCGGCGCCGTTTCCGGATGAGAAGATCTTTGTTCAACCGTATCCGGTTGGGGGTGATGCATTTTGATGACTATTTCATATGCAAGCCAGATGCATGTGGTGCCCTCGGTTTTTCATCATACCAGAAGTGCACCGCCGCCGTTCGCATGCTTGCATATGGAATTGCCGGTGATCTTGTGGACGAGTACGTGCGGATGAGCGAGTCCACGTGCCTAGAAGCAATGTACAAGTTTTGCAAGGCCGTTGTGCAGGTGTTCGGCCCCGAGTACTTGAGGGAGCCCAATGCTGCCGACATGACCCGGCTCTTGGCCATCAACGAGGCCAGAGGGTTCCCTGGGATGCTTGGCAGCATAGATTGTATGCACTGGGAGTAGAGGAACTGCCCATTTGTTTGGCAGGGGCAGTACAAGGGCCATGTTGGGGCATGCACGGTCGTGCTTGAGGCCGTGGCATTACAAGATTTGTGGATTTGGCACTCGTTTTTTGGCATGGCCGGCTCGCACAATGACATCAACGTGCTGCAGCGGTCTCCGGTGTTCAACAGGCTCGCCAATGGCCTCGCACCCCAGGTGACCTATGAGATCAATGGTCACGAGTATGACAAGCCTTATTATCTTGCTGATGGGATTTATCCTACATGGACTACTTTTGTGAAGACCATCTCCAATCCTAATGATGAGAAGAAGAAGAGGTTCGCCAAGAAATAAGAGAATGCTAGAAAGGATGTGGAGCGTGCATTCGGTGCCCTCCAGTAACGGTGGGCTATTGTTCGCCACCCCGCTAGGACATGGACAAGGACCAACTCTGGGAGGTGATGACAGCTTGTGTGATCATGCACAACATGATCGTGGAGGATGAACGCGACGAGGGTATGTATGATCAGGCTTGGCAGTTTCAGGGTCAGTTGGTTGAGCCCCAGGGACCGTCCACATTTGATCAGTTCCTCGACTTCCACCGTGACATTCGTGAGAAGTTGTCTCATAACCAGCTCCAAAATGATTTGGTGGAGCATGTCTGGCAGCACTACGGTAACCAGTAGTTCCATATGATGAACTATTGGTCTTATTTTTATTTGGTTTGTAAGACTATGCATGAAACAATTTGTTATTTGTGAAACAATTTGTATTATTTGCTGAATTATTTAGATTGTAATAACTATGTGATGAACCATTTGGATTGTATTATTTGGATTGTATAATTTATTTTGTTTCCTATATACTTGTTTTGTATGGATTGATAAAAATGATCAAAAACCCTGGCCGGGCGGACTCGATGCGTCGGCCCACCCCCTATATATGAATGAAAATGGCCCATATATGGCCTGTTTAACTAAAAAAAAATATGCGGGCGGACTCGATGCGTCGTCCCGTTGGGGGCACTGACCAGAAAGGGGCGGACATGGGCCGGACGCGCGTCCGTTCCCCGACCCAAACGGACAAAACGCGGACCAAACGCGCGTCCGTTTGGGTCACCCGTTGGAGTCATCCTTAGCCACAACAAGCACATGTGGTATGCCATCAGCCTGGTTTCTGGTGCATTTGGCGACATAGAACAATGTGGTTTTCAACAATCTACTGCCATCTTGGTCACTATCAAGACAATGATCTCCGAGAAAGCAAAAAGGTGGCGCCTGGGAGGGATATTTTGATCGGAAGCTTTTGGCTTCCTTAGTTCGAATCGCGGAGTGGTTGCTAGATGAAGATTATGTCTTTCTCTGCTCGAGGAGCTGTCACCTGTTGTTGACAACAATCTGCCCTTCTAATTGTCGCTTGGCATCCTTTTTATATGCTTAATACACCTATTTACGATTTTACGGTGTATTCTTGATAACAAAAAATATGCGTTTGCTTGTCCTTGTTACAGAATAAATAAACTGGACTATGGTTATGTTAAAAAACTTGAATATGATTAATCTTTTATACAGTTATTGTTATTTTTACTGCTTATATACAGTATTAAACCAATTTCTCTTCTTCCTCTCCTACTATACGAAGCGCACCCTGTAGGCTGTATGGCTGGATTCTCCAGACCACCCCCAAAACATTTCGCGTCAATGGCGCGCCGGCGATGGACGATCTCACCGGGATCATATCTCACCAGCCGGCTGTATACTATACTATCTCTCTCTACCTCTCCCCTGCAAATAGCAAAGAGCACAGCAAAAAGAATTTTGTTCTTTTTTTTGAACTGTAAAAGAATTTTGTTCTCACTCTCCCGATCACGGTCCGACGATCTTAACCCGCACTTTCTTGGCGTGCATCTCGGCGAACTCGGTCTCCGACACCTCCGAGTTGGACGACGAGGTGAGGTGCCTCACCGAGTGGCGGTCGTCGCCGGCGTGCCGGTGCCGGAGTGCAGCCGATGCGAGCACGAGCAGAGCCATGGCCGAGGACAGTGCGGCGAGCGCGGCCCACGTCGCGCGCACGTTGCCTTGCAGCGGCGCGCACTGGTTGCCCACGATGTCGGCGAAGCCGGCCTTCACCAGCTCGCAGCTCACAAGCCGCTCCGTGCCCGGGAAGATGTCCAACACGTTCTGGATGGAGCCTGTGTACGTCTGCACCTTGTCGTAGTCGATCACCGACGAGAGGTCGGCCGGCGCGCAGTTGGCGCCGCCGCCCAAATCCGAACACGTCAGCCTCTTCAGGATCTTCAGAACAAGAAGGCGAGAACAGTGAATGCCATGTCAAGTCTGATTGGAACTTGTTTGCTGCGACAGAGCTCGTTGTTTACCTGAGGGATATCACCGATGGTGGCTTCGCCGGAGGCGCAGTTCTCCGGCCGGTACCGGTACTCCGGTGGCCCGGTGAACGGGTTGCAGATGTAGTCCAGCTGCTTCACGCCGTACTCCGACTTGATCGAGTAAATGTTCGAATTCACCTGTCGAAACCAAGATTTAGAAACAATCTGAACGCATGTTCAGAGTTCGTTACACAGTGTGTGTGCCCTTGTTAATTACCTGGTCTATGATGTCATGGATTCCTGCACCGACATCGTGTAGGATCACTCCGCCGGCCAACTTCTCGCTGCAGGGTATAATGCTTCCCAGAGTGCTGTTCCTGGGGTTCAGCTGGTACTCCTCGAGGGCCGCGCACGTGTCGCCGGCGAACTTGTCGAGGAAGTAGTACAGTCCAAAGTACATCCAGAAGAGAGCTGTCAGTACCCAGCACAAGGCTATGCACCTGTTTCAAACAGATCCTTGTCATCAGAATATGGTCTGAAATTCAAGAAGGTTGTTAAGTTTCAGCTTGGTGTGTGAAGGATACTCACAAGTAGTGCAATTTTTGTAGATTTAGAGATCTTCCCACTACAATATACAAACATTGTGTTAATTTCCTTTTCAGGTGTATGTAAGACACATTTTCTCACTCAGAAACATGATCACTTACCTAGCAAGACAAGACCCGCGACAAGGTTCAGCGCCACGGTTAGAATAGTGACAAGTTCTCTGAAAATATCACCTACATTAGTTTCCCAAGGAGGATTCCCAAATTTAATTCGAAACTAGTAATGTAGTATAAAAATCATATGTATCCTGTGAAAAATTCTTACAATGTGTTGATGCCTTCGCTGACCAAGTGCATGTTCTTCTCGGCCTTCGCCTGAATCTCCACGGCTTCAGAGTTGAGTGTCTGCACTGTGGAGTTCAGATCAAAGGCTTGGCTGCTATTGTTGTATAGCCTCGACGTGTTCTCCATCCTCTCAATGGCCCCTGTAATGTTGTAAATCGTCGCTGTCGCTTCAATCGCGGTTCTACCAACGATTTCTTTGATGGACTCTGCTCTAGAATGAAATCTTACAGCGCCGTGAAGAGCAACTGCTGATGAAACTCTGCAAATAAAGCGCGGTAGTTGGTTAGTCCCAAGTCCCAACATTTCTATAAAGATCGTGGACAGGCTTTGCAACGGTTGAAAATGAGAATTTGATGGAATTATAGCTGAGCTAGGTAACTTACATGGCAAAAGCTGCAAGAAGAATGAAAAGTATCACGGACCAAAGGTGGTATCTGTCAAGAAAATAATCCATTCCATCATATCTTTCATTCTTTTTGGCGATGAAAATCTTCGAGGCAAGAAGGAATCCCGCAAAAAGAATACCACTAATAATCCATAATGCCGCGATGATATATCCAGATCTACCTGTAAATATGGTCGACTGAAAAAGTAAACACAACGACAATCAGTTTAAATCTCCCGTGGATGCATAGGCTTTCCACCTCTCATTTTATTCAGTTAACTACATCTAACATAAACTACATCAATTTATCGATTAATTTCTGCACATTTAAGAGAAAATTTAGGCTAAGCAGCATGTATTTATGCGCTGATCATGAGCATGATACACTGTAAAACATTTTCAGAGTTCAGTTCTACTGTAAAACATAAAGTAGTACAGCACTTTTAAATTCAGAAAAGATGAGAACTTACACTCCAGTAATGCTCGTCTGTGATGTTATACCCTCCCTCATACTTCCTTAAGCCATCAAGAGGATCGATTCTTCTCGTTCTTCTCGAAAGATCGCTATCCGATCGATTATTTACCGTCTCTGACAAAACCCTACCCACTGTTGCAACCAGGTAAATAACATGGATCAATCACCATTGAAAAGCAAACCTGAATTGCATGTTAATTACTGGAAAGGTGAACAAATCTAGAAGCTTTCACGGGGTGGTGGTAGATGAGGATTATTCACCTGCTCCATTGTGGGGTGAGCTTCTGGAGTGTTGCAGAGTGGTTTGGGCCTCCCTAGCTTGCGCGTGTGGACTGCTGCATGTGATGGCCGCGAAGCAGCAGAGCAGCAACACTAACCGCTTCAACCTCCTCGATTCCATGTCAGAGAGCTGCCATGAGAAAAGCTCCAAGCATTATTCTCCACCCTCAATCCGGACGCACAAAAAGGAGAAGAAGAAACCAAAAGCTATCACTAGATCTGTGCATGTGCTAGCCTAGCCCTTGGATTTGTGTAGGTGTAGTAAGACAATACGCGGATCAACCTGCTACTGAGTACTGAGTGCTTTCCATGTCATCTGAAGTTTCTAGCTGACTAGCTGGTCAGCAAGGCATGCCGGTTTCTTTTCTATGCCTAATTACCGAAGAAACTGCCGCTGCTTCGGGCCAACTTTTTGGAAAAAGATGACTGATTTCCTCGTCACATTTTCAACGTACTTATGTGGAGAAATAGTGATTGCTTACCGCGGCTAACATTAATTACTGGTTTCTGATCCCGACAAGACAAAATCGTGCAGATATATCGGAGATGAAGAACGCATGGCATTAGTTTGAGCACTGCACCGCTCTTGTAGATAACGTCGAAGATCTTGGAGACATCAGACATGCATGGGGATTTACGTGCGGATATTGCAAAAATCATATGCGCACTTAATTTAGGATCTAGGAGTATCGAATTATAAATCACTGTGTTGATTTAAGTTGGGGAGCTAAAGAAAATGAGAGAACGAGAGAGAGAGAGAGCACTGTACAAGAACTAAGAAATGCACCGAACTTCTCAAATTTCACAGAATTCAGAATTTCAGATGCATACAACTAGGATCAGAACTAATTCAGTTTCCAAATGAAACTCTTCTTGTCCGTGTTGCAATGCAAATCTACCGAACGAAAAGAAACCATTGCAACCTAATTAATCTTACTGTACGAAAACCTCTCTGAAACTTTCGCGGCGATTGAGTTGACAGAGAGAAAAGAGTAAGCAAAACTCCTAATTCACGTGGCATATGTTAGAGAAAGAAATTCAGTTCAAGTAATCGAAAAACTCAAGAACAGAGGAGAGAGAGTAGATCACCGAAATTCGGAATGCGGAGCGTGGAGGAGAAATCACATACCCAGTTCGAGGCTTTATCTTCCAGACGTGGTCTCTGTTGGAAACATATCCTCCTCCTTGTCTTGCCGCCACACCTTGGCGACCCAGTTGAAGCCGGCAGAAGAAGAGAGACTAACAGGGACTGCAAGCTTCCTCCAAGCTAGCACCTCCCTATTCGGGTCTCTCTCACCATCAGACGTGTCCTCTCTCTGTCTATGTCGAACATGGCCGGCTCTGACTGCCCTCACTTTCCATGGCGGCAACGCGCACGGAGTAAGGCAAGTATTTATACTGGGATCAATCAATCATCAAAGTAGCAATCGAGCAAGCGTTTAATAAAGCGGCATCCTTTCCTTTGGGATGGAGGAACTGGCCGGGCATGGCCCTCGAGCTAAGGAAGGAATTTGTTTTCTGATGCAGGAACAGGGGTCAGGTCAGAGGAGGAACAGCAACAGCTAGCGGCAACGTATAAAAGGGTTTGAAACCGGAACAACTTTGGCTCAGAATCCCGATGAGGGCGAGGGTTGTTTTTTTTGTTTCCTTCTTTCTCTCCTTCCTTTCTACTTCCTCACTTCCTTCTTTTCAATTCAAAGCCGTGTGTGAGTTTTTGACGGGCGCCGGAGACTGGACGAGGTTTTGCGCGACTGACCTCGTATATATTAGTATTGACGCAGCGGACCAAAATAAATAGTGAAATCAACAAATACACGATGTGCTGTCACAAACGTCACAATGAAAATAGCGAAACCATAGTACCCTAAGCAATACATTCAAAAATCTAGAACAAATTATGTTACAGCATAGCCTAAGTAATGTGTAATCGATGCTCAATACGCCAGAATAACCTTTCAGAGAATTTCGGTTCTGCCTAGCTACTAGTACTAGCTGTAATTTTTTCCTGCTTGTAAGCTGCACTGAATCTGGATCGGTGGTTTCATTTTCAATGGAACCGGGGATACCCTCCCTTTTTATCTAAAAAAAATGCTCAATACGCCAGATTTAAGTGGATATATTACACGAGTTAGTGTCCAGTAACGACTGGAGTTGCAAGGATCGAACTGAATTCATGAACCATTGAATTAGTGTTGAGCAGGCATTCGGTTTTTGCAAACCCATACATGTTACACAAAAGTGTCCTTGTAGTCTCCGAAATTGACGTGACAGATCGATTTGTAGTGTGCAACTAAACCGATGAATTTTTTGAGTGGCAATGTAATTTGAACTAAGATTCTCGGTAATTTTTTTTTGGGAATGCAATGACTTGCTTCAGTTGGAATCATTGGATTGTTCATGTGCTATCATAGTACTAAGATGGAGGGAACTTTTCCTATGACCTGCTAGAGATTTAACCTAGCCGCAACCGTTTTATTGTGATGCACGTTTATCGTATTGTCATCTCTAAAAATTACACAAGGCATTATCAAAATCACAAAAGTCAGATAACACATGTCATCGGTGTTGGCTAGAAATATCGATACACAAGAATTTGTAAAAATAGAGAAAATCAACAAATACGTGATGTGTTGTCGAGAAACATCACAAGAAAAATAGACAAACCATAGTATCCTAAGTTATACATTCAGCAATCTAGCACAACAAATATAATTGTGTAGCCTAATTAATGTGTAATCAATGTTGAATATGAAATTTTAAGTGGATATATAACACAAGTTAGTGGTCGCTTAAGAGTAGATTTGCAAGGATCAAATTGAATTCATGAACCATTGAATTAGAGTTGCGTGAGCATTTGGATTTTGTAAACCCAGTCATTTCATACAAAAGTGACCTTGTAGTATCTGGAAATGACGTGACAGATCGATGTGTACTCTACAAATGAACCAACGATTTTTTCGGTGGCAACATTTTTGATTAAGCTGCTACTCGGTAATAACTTGCATCCTATTTTGTTTGTTTGCGGAAATGCAGTGACTTGCTTCAAACGACAACCATTGGTGTGCTATCATAGTACTAGGATGTATAGATTGCAACCATTTACTTGTGATGTATGTTACCGATTTTAAGGAGGCACTAACAAAATCATTGAACACACGGTATCTCGCTTGACTAGAAACATCTAATGCAGAAGAAAGAATAATAAAATAAATAAATAAAAGATGTGGTCAGAATCATCACATGAAAAATAACCAAACAATCGTATCATAATTTACAATGAGCAATCTAGCGTAAAAAAGAAAAACGGTGTAGCATAGCATAACTATTAATGCATAGTTAGTGTTGAATATGCAAGATTAATTGGGTATATTATAAGACTTATGTTGCAAATTAAGACTAGATTTGCAAGTATCCGGCTGAATTCACGACCCACTGAATTAGAGTTGGGTGGACGTTTTGGTTTTCGCAAACTCGCACAACTTTACGTCGGTATAGGATGCCTAAGTAGCCGACGAACCATGTTGAATCATCATAGGACAAGGCAGCATGTACAATTTCTAGGATATCCGAGGGCCTGCGTGTGAAACTATGCAAGCTGCAGCATAAAGAGATGAAAACGATTCTGCCGTGTTTCTTTCGGCTCAACTTTTCCATCTTTACTCCGGTGTTCACAACGACGTGGGATCGTGGAAGGAAGAAAATCTACGAGCTAGAGCGGTGCCGGCTTTGGAACTAACAATCCCAAATTGAGTACAGATCCTACTAGTAGTAGCATTAGTGGGAATGTTGATTACGCTAGCTGTGCTTGGAAAGAGCAAAGCGTCCTCTGGGAGCTCTTTTCGAACAGAGATGAATACAACAATTCAGAGGAAAGTATCTGTGTGGGGGTCACTTCAGGGTCAACTGGATTTCTTGCGGTTCGGGCATATTTGAACCAGTAAACAAGTATGCAGTTTCAGAGTTTCATAAAAGCTGGAAAAATATAGAAAATTTTGTGGTCCACATAATATTTAAGACAGTCCTTTTAGTAACTGATGTACACTACCAACACATGAAATAAAAAAAGCAAACTATACTATTTAAGTTGACCAAATATATAGTCTTGTATATGTACTTTGGATATATGAAAACAAAATGAACTTTCATACTTTTGTACTGTGTGGTATTTAAATGACGGGAGTGGAATCTATGGTTACTTACTAGCGAGCTAGTAGCAATTATTTTCTGAAGTACTCCCATCCGTCCACAAATTAGTGCACTTTAAGTTCTTGTTCTAAGTCAAATGTGTTTTGACAAATTTCATAGAAAAACTAACAATATTTACAACACCAAGTTAATATCACTAGATGCATCTAGAAATATAGTTTCATAATATGCTAATGTAATGCTATAAATACTGCTACAATTTTTTTATAAAGAATAACTTAGGAAAAACCCTAAAATACACTTATTTGTGGACGGAGTGAGTATATTGCAACCGAAAGAAGTGACATATATCTATATCTCAATAAATGCGTATTGGCATATGCAAACAACATAAGAGGCGTTTAGGACCACCGTGAACAAGGTGGTAAATGAAACAAAGAGAAGTCGAGCAAATTGAAACATCATGGAGATGTAAACAAAATTATTTGGTACAAAAGTAAGAGGATTTTTTTTCCTGTCCATAGGATTGATTCTTATGTGATTGGAACAGGCATAACTCGTGTTTATTTTGGTGAAGATAAAAGTAAAAGTTAGGGTTTACGAAACAAAAGTATATACCATCTTAACCATCACATCTGATTTAGTGGCTCACATATTAAACCGAGTCCTTATATCTTGGTGGCAGAACTAATCATCTAATAGTATCTTGCTAACTACCCATACTTGTCTCTCTTTTCCAATTTTGGGAAGTTGCACACTTATCTCTCACTCCTGAACCTCTTTTCTTGGTAGCCTAGCTCCCAAAGCTGTTTCAGTCCCTGCCCATAATTCTGCACATAAGGCAGACCTTGAACCAAGGTTATACATAGATCCTATGATCTCCACGGCAATCTCAGACAGGGTCAACGACGGAACGAACAACGAAACTTTACGACAGCTTTTCCGTACACGTTCACTTGCATCACATACACAAGTGCTCTCTGAACCGTGCAATAAGGTCACCCATAACACGGCTCTCCCACTGGAGTTACCTTAGCCCCGGGCCATGCTATTCCATGATATTGGAAAAAGGCAGCCTAATTATTATCATCGTCTTGAAAGCTGGGCGCCTTTTGAATATGAGTGGGGCTCCTAGTCTAGGCGGCGCCTTCGTGGAGCCAAGCCGAAGGAAGAGCAAAAGGGCCGCCCTAATGGAACCAATGGAAAAGGGTAGGGTCATCAAGTAGAGGCTTCACCTTTCTCTTCGGATTGGCCAATAACTCCAGAACTTTCTCTAAGTAATTTATTGGCGTAGAGATTTACTTGCCTTGGCTACCGAGAATAACTCGGAGGAGACCCCTATGGAGACAGAAGCTTAATATTGATCAAATGATTTAGAGGATGTTGTAATTCCATACCGGACCAGACCGTGCACATTCTTATTATGAGAAGGGGTCATTCGAGCCTATGGAAATAGGCTACTCTGTTTACATAGAAATCCCTACGTCCTTACATTCTATTTAGGATTAGGAATAGGTGTAATCCGCCTTACAGCCTTGCTTCCCATTGTCATTGCCATTGTAACACGTGTGTGGCCCCGAAGATAGGAATAAGTCAAGGCTGTTTCTTTCTTTTTAGTGCCTTCCGTTGTTGCTCCTCAGAAAACGCGTATAGTAGTAGTCTCATTAGCCTTCGTAGATGGGAAATCCAGTGTATGAAGGAAACTAGCATTTTGTTCATGAATCTTTATTGTTTTTCGTTGGAAAAACCAACGCCGACGTCACAGTCTCCTTTCACAAGTGAGCGACTTTGGATGGTCGAGACTAACACTTGTTATGGCTCGCGGAAGGACCCCCATCACTTTGATTGAAAGGTACCCCCATCTCCACCGCATCAGAGAAGGGGCTTGGTCTGGAACGGATTGAGACGGAAAGCGGTAATCAATCGCCGCGTCGGATAAGTTCCTTATCCCCTATGCCCTAAAGTTACTCTTTTTCAATTACGCTTGTAAAGTGCAGGCCAGTTTAACGCCTTTTTTTTAAGCAAGAGTCCTATCTATCCGCCATAGATTCCTTATTACTAGATTAAATGAATGGCACGTAGCTGTGCTTTCAGCAAGAATTTCACCATTGGGAGCCGGTGCCTTTCGAAGCACTTTCACGTGTGAACCGAAGTCGTCTTGCCGAACTCAAGACCCACGGAGACCTACCTATAGTGACGTCAAAGTACCAGTGAGCATGGAGGTTTGGTTAGGCTTGGTTACGACGACGTCGAGTTGGCGGCGGAGGAAGACTCGGCATGAAGGCCAGCCGCCCGGTGGTGTGGTACGTAGTGGTAATAGTACGCGCCCCGCTCCGAAACAAAGAAAAAGGTGCGTGCCGCACTCACGAGGGACTGCCAGTGAGATACTGGAGGAAGGTGGGAGCTCCTGTTTAAGAGCTCGTTTCTATAGATGGAAATGCTTTTTCCTAATCAGGAAAAACCCTTATCTGCATACTACTCCAGTCCCTCCTTTTCCAAGGGAAAGTGGAATCAAAGGGTAAAGAGAAATCACATCTTTACACCCGACTAGTTAGGACTCTCCTAAAACTCCCTTCTCTACCCGTATCTTGTTCGTTCTGGAAACACGTCTTCCTATTCCATCTTTTCCCACTGTCTTCAACCAGAACTACTGGCATCTTCTAAAAACAAACCCTAGAGAGGAAGCCATTCGATCAATCAGGGGAAGGTTCTATATAACTAAAGAGTCGGGTGGAACGAGTGATAGCAGCACAACTATCCGAAGATAGCGATATGGTGGTACATCCTCCCTATTAGAGAATAGTATGTGCATAGTACTTAATTTGAGATGACTGCTGGTTCTCTCGACGCACCCTAGTA